>LS046422.1:0-15574 GCA_900241095.1 Acartia tonsa
TGTAAGTATGTCCATAATCATTATCCTGTATCAAGCAGTTTTTCAACAAATTTACTTACAATTTTGCTTTGACTCTTATACATTCGCATTCTGATTATTCAGTTCTGACATTATACAAGTGTTAATGTCCGTTTGTTCTACCGTTTCAGAGCTTCGCTTTTATGGATGTTGTCATCCTTGTTTAAAATACATCTAAAGGAGGTTAGATCTATAGTTTACGGTATCAACCTATCTTAATCTTATTCATTTATGTTTATAAAGATATCTTACAGAAATATATAATCATTATTCAGTGTGAAGTGAGCCTAGGATATTGTAATGGATCGTAGGATCATATTAAATCACAGTATTAGTGCCGCCCAATTCGTTTTTACCACTTACACATCTATATTTCTTTACATTTACATAAAATGGTTCACCTATTTCCCATAATCATATCTAATAATGTGATATTTTTTATTACTGAGTAGAAGGTACTCTGTAAGCATGCATTTAAGTATTTGAATCCTTTTGAAGTAAAATAATCATAAACTATAATTGGATCTTGGAGTATTACAATTAGAAGTAAATTAAGAATCATGTTTAATGGCTATGAAAAAAATTTAGGGTTCACTAAAATAATAGTCAATAATATAATAAGGGTTTTTGCTAAAGTTAAATGAATTTAAACAGAAAAAAGATTGTTTATTTTGAAAAAACTATGTTTTTTTTAGCTTGTACTTAGAGACTAATGTAGTATGACTATGTTTTTGTATTCTCATATTATTCACATCCTTTTAATCAAATTACAAAATGGAAATAAGTAACACTTGTAATGTGTCACTGTAAAACAGAAATATTTAAAACGAGCTAACTTTGATTAAACAGTTTTATAATATAAGTAGACTTATATTGTACCTTCTTTAATAAATTATATGTATGACATTTGATAAAAATTCATGGCGATCATACAATCAACATGTTTTTCTTGTAATTGTGCTAAAAAATCAGCATTATTTACTACTAGAAACCTAAGACTTTATTAAAATAAATTCTATTTATATAATCTTTTTATTTCTTACTGAATAGATATTGTTATTTTAAAGTTTGTATGTTTTTCAACCTATTTAAAAAAAAATACATTATTCTAAGACATGAAGATATATTTCGATTTTTGCAATCATTTTCAATTAAATTTGTCTAAAAAATATTGGTATGAGACATGAGATATATAGCAAATTTGATCAAAGATATTAAACATAAATTTATATAAAAAATGTCACACATTATTTTAAAACTTATCACCAAGAAGTCCAAATGAAAACTGGAGAAGTTTGAAATGGGTAAAAGATAATGTTATGCAAACTAAAATAACAAACAAAAAAAATAGGTACAAATCAAAACAATACACAAGTGCGACATTTCCAAAAATTTTTGGTTGCTCTGTATATTAACCTTAAAAACAGACACTAGGTCCAATTATTCATGTTCCTCATATTTTATGTATATTTCTTTTTACTTTTTACATTATTCTTTTTGCAAAAAAATATTTAAAAAACGTTACACATATTTTTTAATATACTTTGTTTTGGAAAATTATTCAAGTTAATTTTATCTTAAAATTTATCAAATTAGGATCTTTTCAATACAACAAAACTGCCTTAATCTAAAATATGAAATCTTTACTTAAAAATTTTATTAATTTTCCTAATTCATTCCTCTTTTATTTCACTTTCTCTATAACATATAACATATTTCCTCTTATTTCAATTTTTATTTTTTATTCCTTCTTTTCTCACCTTTCCTAAGAATAAGGTGATTTTGTAAAGCTGCAGAAATGTATTAAAAGACAGTTAGGGATTTCTTTACTGATTTAAACTTTATTTTATGATATTGCAATATATAAAGCAGCTTTAAAATTATTTTGTAATAAAGTTAATAAGTCCTTTTCATCGACTGTCGATATTTTTGTGCCAGGTTGTATTTACACCTTAGGATAGATTCAATTTATTGTGGATGGGGTTGAAATCTTTTGATGTTTGTAATTTTCATCCAATATCAAGAATTTTCAATTATCAAAGGCGTTTGCATAAATTTCATTGTCAGTTGCATACCAATAACGGCTTCCTTGATATTTGAATTATGTGTTTTTATTGCGCTGCATGTTTCTAAGAGTATTATCAATATATTTAAAGATTTTGATTTTTCTGCAACAAAAATGATAATATACATAAAACGTAGCTCAATGCCGAGTCTTTGTATAGATAGAATCATATTTCAAGACAAGCTGTTGGGAATTCAAACATTGTACTTTTTAGTCTTATGAATCGCCATTCCATTTGTTTTGAGAAAAAATACTAAATGTATAAAATGATAGTACAGACTTTCTTAATAAATGTTTGTTGCGCTTTCTTAATTGTACCTTATTTGTAAAGTAATCCAATCAATTTAATGACTAACATGGCTAAATTAAAGAAGAGAATGATCAGTGACAGACTTATAAATGGACTGGCCTAACCTTTGAAATAAAATGTATAAATATTTTCCTATAACAATTCCATATCTATCCATCCACACTGAAAAGTGTACAAAGATAGAAAAGTATTTAGAATGAATTAGTTTATTTAATTCATTTGGGCAAAATATTTTAATTAAATGAATATCATGTGGAAAATATAAATTTTAATTCACCATGACATATGCTTATTTGAGATTTTTAATTAACAGTTTCAAAGGGAAAATAGGAACATTTATTAAATAGAATTTTGTAATTTTAAATTCCATAAAAATAAAACAGTAAATACTAAAAAACATGATAAAGTTTCTTTACAGGATTTATTCCTCATTAATCGTATTCATAAATGGACAAAGAAAATACAGTTCTTTAGCATAAGTTCAATTGTAGATTATTGGCTTAAAACTGTACCTTTTAGCTTAAAATATCAACTAAATAACTGCTTCTGTTACTTACCTTTATTAATTTTGAAACAAACATAATATAATAACATGAATATAAACTAGAATATACATGTTATATATCTACCAGCAACTCTTTAACAAACTTTAAATTCTGTATAAGCCTTGGCACAAAATGCAAAATCCAAACTCTAACCAGAAGACCACTTTTTTTCCAGCCAAACCACAAAGTAAAATGTGGAGTTAGGCTTCTAAACTTAGGCTTCTAAACTTAAACTTAGACAAAAGTAAATATAGAATTAATTGGCTAAACATTTTTCCAGTATGGCTTCCAAACCGGTTATATCTGCTTGATTAGAACCGGTTCTACGCCATACTAAAAAATTATGTATTGTATCGTATTATATCCAGCATCTCGGGGCTAACAAAACCTATTTTCATCTTATTATTGTACATTTTTATATCCGTGGAAAGCTGTTTATTTACGATGCAAATAATAATTATTCTAGATGTTAAATGTAAACATCTATTTAAATTGGTGATTTGATTAGTATTTTACAAGAAGTTTAGTTGATTAGAGTTAAAGAAAAATTGGTATCTAAGTTTTATATTTCTTCCTCTAGAACTAATACTTGGAATTGATTTGCTTTTAAGCTAATCCTATTGACAAACTCTTCCTGTACGTCCCAGAAAAATTAAAACAGTGATTGAATCATTAAAGAATAATATAATAAGAATCATCAAATTTATGCCATATCCTAATTTTTAATATCTTTAAAAAGATTTGCAGTAAATCTATCCAAATAAAAACAATGACAGAAAATAAAAGAAATAAAATGTCTGGCAATGAATAAATTATTGAGGTAAGCTCAATTCAGATATTCTGATTTTTATTCATTTGCCCAGACCAATAATTTCTTCATGTGGTTCTACAATACAGCATAAAAGGAGGGGACATTTGGCTCTTTAGTACACTTGTCTCCAAAGTTTTATTATAACGTTTTCGAATTCGTTGAAATTTCATTGGTTGGTTCACATATTTGATTGTCTAAACGTTTCAACCACTAATTGTAATTTACAGAGGGGGTAATTTTGTATATTATGATTGGGAATGCACATCAATTTTTCGGCCTTTGTCCAAAAGTGTATTGACAAATTCCTAAAATTACAGAAATAAACTTAGAATCTAAAAAGGGTTAAAAATGTAGAGGTAGGTATTGTCCATAATATCCTAAAAATTCAGATAATATGTAATAATATAGTTTAAACCTAGGTAAAATTAGACCATGGTTCAGATGAAGAAGGAAGGAAAATCATCACATTTACATTTCAATAAGACCAGATATATTTTCAATTCCAGTATTGAAAAGATTCTCAACTAAAATTTTTGAGCAATCTGTGGATTCTAATCTTTGTCCGTAACCCCTTCTTTCCCCTCCCCCCCCTAAAATATTTCATTCCTTTTCCCTACTTTTATTAGAGTATGTTTCAATAAAGCAAATATTTTAAAGCAGATTTGGGATTACATACTACATAGGTTTAACAATATCTAATTAGACATTAGATGATTAGACATGATATGTAATAAAGTTAAAGTTATACATTTATTTGATCTATAAACTTTGAATTCTTCTAAAATTGCAATTGCTTAAATTTTTTTTGCTGTTTTGTATACTTTCTAACCATTACTATTGATATGCATTGGTAAATGATAATGTCTACAAATGGTAATTTTAGATGTCCCAAATTTTTCTTCGAATTTGCATATCTCTTAATTGAGATATTAGTGTTACTTTTTAGGTTTCCAACATTCTAATCAGTAGCGTGCGGAAGATGGATGTAGAGGGGGGGGGATGTGGAAACCTCCTTTAAGTGCCTTACCCTTTGTTTTATACCTTAATAGTTTCCCACCTCCATGGGGAAAAAATGTTTACGCAACTGATTCTAACATTTGAAAAATTTAATTATTGAAAAACGGTTTGAAACATTTTCCTTCTTCATGATTAAATTCTTATGTTCTAAAAGGAGGCAGCTAAAAGGACGTTTGTTACTTAGTTCAGATTGCTTAATTTATATATTAATATAAACAAAGGGAATAGTAACTATCGCAATATGTCGTCAAGTCAAATGCACTTATTAAGTCTAACTTTTCTTAATGTTGACCAAACTCACAGTATAATTAAACGCATAATTAAAATCAGTTTGACCTAATAAAAGCAATTGACTGGAATCTTATTCACAATTATACGGAATTTAGTGAAAGCTACTATTCCTTGTTAAAAGCGAAGCTTTTCTATAATTAGGGTCCGTCCGTAACAGATAGCTTTTTTTGTTAATTTGGGCATGTTAAAATTGTTCTATCGATTTCAAATGTTGCATGGTGATTCCTTCAATAGTTAGGTACGATTTAGAAAGCGTATCAACTCTATAATCATCACCAAAATGTCCGTACGTTCATTTTAAACATGTTGATTTTTTTACTTTTTAACAACAAATCTTTATGTGATCTAATCATCCGATTGATCTGATTTTTTGTATATTGATTCCTGGGACAACAAAGTATAATGTTATAAGCGAAGCAACTCTATAATCAAGGCCTAAAAATGTAAGTATGTCCATAAACATTATCCTGAATTAAGCAGTTTTTCAACAAATTTACTTACAATTTTGCGTTGACTCTTATACATTTATATTACGATTATTCAGTTCTGACACCATACAAGTGTTAATGTCCGTTTGTCCTACCGTTATTGTGCTTCGCTTTTATGGATGTTGTCATCCTTTTTTTATTTTAGATGAGCAACGTAACAGCGTACCAAGGGACCACAGCCGTGTTATCATGCAAAGTTAGACACATGGAGGAAAATAGCCCGGTAAGTCAGCGACGTATTATCATGTATTTTCTGATAACATTATATGATATATATATAAATTAATTTAGAAATAGCAGATAAACAATTTAAATAGCAGTGTACAAAGTACTGAAAATGACTTTATTTCTGTTTCTTTCAAAGCTAGATTTTGTAAATTCATACTAAACACATACATGTGGGTTGTTGATATAAACATTTTTGGTCTTGTTCCTCTGAATTTAACATTTATTTCATGTTAAACTATAGAACGTTAGTCAGGTAGTTTTTTTTACTCAAATCTAACTGTTCCATATCAAAATTGAGTATGATGCGTGTGTTTTGAAGAGTATACGGTTAGGTTTCAAAATACTATTAACATTCTAAAGTTTTCTATGCCAAAGTTATGTATATTTATTATGTTTGGATTTTAAAGTTCATTGGCTTAATTTAAACAGTTTACATATTTTATAACAAAGTAGATTACTCATTCATATGAAACTAATTTTGCCCACTTTTCCCCCACTGCCCTAGTTTCCGGAATATGCAATTAGCTGCAGAAAGGATAAGGGGTCTGGAATAAAGGGATATCGAACTCGTTGAGCGAGTAAATATCACTTTAGTTACAACTATTGTTTCTCCCCAAGCCTCTAGGGTGGGGGAGAGAGAGAGAAAGACGGGGGAGGGGTGGATGTCAGAATAATAGCTTAATATATTTATCATGTACTTACCAAGATCTTAAGAAGAAAAAAACTTACTACTTTATAACATAGAATGCTTCAGTCTGAAAATTAGTCATAAAAGAGAAATATTGCCACTAAAATTAAAAAGTTTATTTGTAAGTTCTCTTAAATCCATTATTATCTATAAGTCAATTATATTTTGCCGAATTAAATTTTTGAAAAAATAATAATCAGCTTCAATGCCAATAGCTTATGATTACAATACAATTCAATAGTTGATTATATTGAAAAGGGAACATCTTTTGTTAGATTAACTTCACCTTATATCACCTTGATACTATTTTTCCTCCATTTTCTTTTCCTGCAAACTAACTATAAAGTACAATATTAGGGGTTTAAGTAACTTTTATTATCTATTCTTTAACCCCTGAATTGTAGAAGTGCATATTACTGAATTTAACTTTCAAGATTTTACAAAAGTTAAACTGGCGAATCCGGGCGAAAACTTTTTTCTTTTTTCTTTGCTTTAATAGATTTTACTTTTTACTTACTTTACACATACAAGGTTATTTATTTCTCTATGTGTTATGAAACAAAGACAAAGGTTTCTCATAATTAGGGTTGGTCCGTCTGTCCGTAACGGTTAGCTCTTTTCATTAATTTAGATATGTTAGAATTGTCCAATCTATTTTAAACGCTGCACGATCATGCATAGCGTAGCAATTCTATGCTCGTTACCAGAAAGTGTGTACATCCATTTCTAGCATGCTGATTTTTAACAATGTTGATAACAACTTTTTATATGATATAATTATCTATCATGGAATACTGATTCCTGTTACAACAATGTGTAATGTTATAGGCAACGCATTTCTATATTTATAATATGTAAGTATGTCCTTAACCAATATCCTGTATTTAAGCAGTTTTAAAACAAATTTACTCAGATTTTTTTTAGAATCATACATTTATGTTCGGTTTAATTAGTTCTGACACTCTACAAGTGTTAATGTTCGTTTGTCCTACCATTTCTGAGTTTACATTACTTTTATGGATGTTGTTATCATTGTTAATGTTCCTTTTTTAAGAAAGATAGAAGTTCTTTTAAAGGGGAACTAAATAATAACAGTTTGGCTTTAGCGCTTCATTTATTTTGATGGGATGCCATGAGCTTATGAATACATCATTTTGAATTTGTATATTATTTAGTTTTTTCTGTATTTTGTGTGTAAAATTTTCTTCATTCTGCGTAGAAATTTTCTTCTTCTAGTTTTTAGAAAAAAAATTTTTTTCTTCTAAATCCACGTCTATCAACAAACCGTAGAAAACAAAACTCACTTAAACTTACATAATTGTATACATACAAGTATTGTAAGTACAACATAGATAGATTATAACAATTATAAAATCCCAGGCATGAACATGCAAAAAACCAAAAATATATTTAAGATATAAGAAAAGATGAGGTGGTAGGCATACGGGGCTAAATCTATATACTAAACCTGTAAGGACAATGATATGGTTCCCTGTGAGGGTGAACTATAGGGTAGTAAATAGGGTTAGGTGTCGGTTTTACTTAACCTAGCAAATTGAAATAAACTACCTGATTGTAAAGCAAATTTTTAGTACTCTATGGGTATAAAGTTTTTCAATAAAACAAGTTTTTATGGTGTAAAAGGGAAAATGTTAAGTTTTAGTTTGTTGAAATCCCTAATGGCCTGAATTACTTAGACTTAAAAGTTAGTGGTCATTTCATTCATACAACCTTTCTCCGAAGGTTATACAATCATTATTGAACGTAGTTCCTTCGACCCTAGCCTCTGGGGTATCCTAGCAGTTTACAAAATAGACTACAAAAGGGGCAATCTTTTTCCCTTAAAATGGATAATCCGTAGCCCTATTTAGCCTTTACAAAATTTATTTTCAAATCAACATAGCCGTTTGTTTAGAAGATCATACAGGACATACATACAATTTACTAAAAAATAGAAAACTAATCTTTTAATCCTTCTCTTTAGGCATCCTGGATTCGTTTACGAGATTGGCACCTTTTATCACATGGATCCAATATGTTTACAAAGGTAAGTTTGTCTTAGTAGCGAAGCTTATAATAGTTTACATTGTTCGTTTAGTTTTTTTAAGAATTGTAATTAGAATATCTGATATATTTTTTTGTAGTGAATCCAAGTAATTCAATTATCATTATCCGTATAACATAAGACGCTACTAAATACCTTGAATTTACCATACATTGAAATAGTGTATGAACCAGAACTAATTAAAAGTAAATATGCAAAAAAAAAACATTGAATCAATTCTAAGTCTGTAAGTAGTGCATTAATAGTAATTAAATGAAACTTTATATTTGAGTTTCTATCTCAGAATTAATCGGGGAAATAGAGGTATAGTAAATTGTGAGTAATATATGGCAGTAAACCTGCACTATAAGCCTGTGTCATGTAATTTGCGTTGTAAAACGTTCGTGTGCCTGATTGGTATTAGAATTAGTTAACATTCAATTGACAATCAACCCTTTTATTATAGAAGTCCAAACTTAGCATGATAATTATTTGTGCCTGTTTATTGGCTAAGGAATTCCCCATAATCTTACTCTTGATTTTACGAGTCTGACCTACCAGAAGTAGGTATTTTTTTGTATTGAATATTGGTGATAATACATTATTTGCCTATTCCCTATTTCCTTGATAGACTAAAGATTGCGAAAACAAAAACAAAAAGAAGTTTATATAATTGTTCTAGTTCTCACAATTTTAAAAATAAATAAACAAGATTGCATTTTAATTAACTAAGAAACATTAAAAATTCTTGCGTTTTGTCAATTTTTTTAGTCCACACAGAGCATTTTTATTATATCCGTTTGTTTGTTTTGTTTAGTTAACAAAAGATAAAAAAGAATGCTTTTCCTTTTGAATATTTATATGTGAATGTATATTAATTATGTAATATGAACTACAAAAACGAATGGCTTCTTTTTTTATAGTTGTGTTACATTTTCTAATATTTTGAGTTTTAATTTGTAAATTGTTTCCTTAACTTTAATACTACGTTTGCGCTACCAGGGAGGGGGGGGGGGTAGTATCGTAACCACCCCAAAAACATAGAAATAGCTAAAAACATTCCTGAAAATTATTGAACTATCGGTCCTACGAGATTCTAGCGGACATAGAGACAGACAGGCACCTTGTTACTTTATATAGTCCACGTCAGTGATAATTATTAATGACAATTGTTTTTTAAAGTGTTGATCCGCCAATCACTTTATCTTAATAAATGGTTAACTTACAAAATTGTTTGTGTATCAATTTTGCTAAAAGCAAATTATTGCCCAAAAGAATTTTTTCTGTCTAATATAATATTTTGCATCTAGAGTCCAATTTATTCTCTAATTTTCAATATTGTAGACATCAGGGTTGCAGGAACATTTTAATGGAAAATGAAAATAAATTCTTAAGTTTATCCCATATGTTTAATATAAACTAGGGTTGGGCCGGATATCCGGTCTGGCCGGTTAGCTGGCTGGATACCGGATATTAAAACTATCCGGTTACATGATATCCGGCTGATTTTTGACGCCTGATATCCGATAAATTGCCGGATATCGAACATTGGCCAGATATCCTGCCGAAACTGGATATCCGGCAGTAGAAACTGCCGTATATCCGGTATCCTGCCAAACCCTAATATAAACAAAAATATAATTTCCGTAAATCTTTTCATAACCTATCCATCTATCCCTGATTTAGAGAGACGGTCTAACAATTTGATAATTAGTTGCACACAATGTCTGTCTCAATTTAGTCTTTTTATTTTAGGAAAAGATTTAATGATTTAGTTGTACTGTTTTAGATTGTTTTATTTTAATGAAATATTTTTATAATAGAGTTTGGCTCTTAAACTATAACACTAAGCGCTTTTTAAAAACACCATCCATAACATTAAATAATTTTAAGCTGGGATAATTTGAGTATGATAAAGCCTTGCATTGGTAAAGTCGCGTTTTTTTTTATCAATTTTCATGATGTTTTTCAATTAAATTATGTTTGAAGCCTATTTTATATTTTTCTATTTTAAGGATGAAAGGTTTGCTGTAATGAAGTCCAGTGAGATGGATTGGACACTTGGAATAAAATTTGTCAATAGAGACGACGAAGGCATTTATGTTTGCCAGGTAAAATTTTATTTGAACGGACAGACGAACCGTAATCATAGAATTGCTAAGCTTTTTAAAATCTAAAAATGAAGGGTTGAATATCTGCCTGAATATCTTGTGTGTTTGTGTGTATGTGTATTGTGTATATGTGTGAGAGTGTGTATGAGTATGTGTATCTGCTTTAACATTGCATTTCAACTGCATTTGCACACCTGCAGTTACTCACACACACCCCCCTCACCCCATCCAACACACACATACACAAGCACATAAATATTTGAATGGACTTTTTATCTCATTAACAAAAAGTCTAAAAAAATATTAACATGTAAATTGTCTTTAAAAATCTATACTTAATTTTCCATTTAACTAACTTTCTTTGTTAATTAGTTTATGTTTAAAATTTTATTTCTAAGTGGTACATATATATTAACAAAGATTTAACTATAATTAATTAAGAAGAACATATTTTGTTTGTAATTTGAGTCACTTTGACTTTTAAAAAGTTTTTAATAGTACCATGTCCAAAAGAAAATTTTTAATCATATAAAATCACAATAACAATTAGAAAACTACCTTTGCTATCGCCGTCAAGGTCAAATAATGATGCGCTCTCACGACTATAGAAATTTATTTTCAATTTTACTTTTGATTTTAGTCACTTACGGCTTTTTATTTGTTTCGATATCGTCTGCAGTTTGCTACCTAAATAGGTTAAATGTATTTTTGTTAAAATATGTCCATCATTTGAAAATCCATTACTTGATGCACCAAGAACACTCTTTACTCCAACCACAAAACAATCACGTGAACATCACATATATACATATATATATATATATATATATAGATGATGATCCCTTTAATCTTTATGTCCCTCACCACAAGTGTAAAGTGTATAATGTCCTTTTATGCATAATGTAAAGTGTATAATGTCCCTGTATGCACACTTACTTTGAATACCTTTTAATTTGAGGTTTATCTTTGAAATTCATCAATGATTACTAAAAAAGTTTATTGAAGCAATGATGTTTTAAGTGTATAACTTATTTACGTAGTATTATGATGACAATAACTTTTTTATAATCCTCATTATTTATCTAATAATACTGTTTTTTATTTCAGTTTATTTAATGTGTTATTGGTTTAGATTACATTCTTAGAACTTTTAGCTAAATATATTGCCATAGCTTATGATTTGATTTTTTTATCATTTTGTTAAAATTTCAAAATATATTGAATTTTAAATTTGTTATCTTTCGATAAAGGAGATCAAGTAAAAAAATCCATAAAATATTTTAAAGAAAAGCAAGCTATAAGAAGTAGACTATATAAGATGGAAAGAATTTTAATAAAACAGGTAGTTTTGAAATCAACATTGAATTTTAGGAATATTTTATAAAAAAGATAATTTTATGAAAACCTTAATTTCATGACAATACAATTTAAGTTAATTAAGTTTTGACATCTGTGATTGGTGAATTGAAAACGACCTGCCCTCTGATTAGTTGAATGATGTATAACACTTAGGTTTCTCCAATCACAGATGTCATAGTTAATTACCTAAAACTGCATTTGCGCTATTAAATAAAGAATTTCATGAAATTTAAAAAAAAACATTCTTTGAATTTAATGTTGATTTCAAAACTTCCTGTTTCATTTTCATTCTTTATTTACTTATATAGTCTATTTGGAAGGTCAATCTTGTTTATATCTTAACCTTTGTGAAATCTTTTGTGTACTTTGTGAACCTTTAAAACCCCTAAAAAAAATTTCAAAGAATCTTTAGTTTATGGTTAGAAAACAAGAAGAATGATTGACAACTACTGAATATTATTTGTGTTCAAACAGCCTTAAAACTTATTCAATATTGTTTTATCTGTCTATAAGTAAGGCAATAATCTTACATCTATTGATAAATTCAAAATAATTAACGACTAAAATGAATTAGAAATGTGTATTGGTTAAAGTACAATTTATAAAAAAAATTGACTCTAATAAAGTTAAAAGTATATTAAAATTCAAAACAGATACTCTTTAATTTAAATTTTAATTTATAATTGTACCCAACAGAATAGTTATTCGAATAAAGAACAAAACTCCTTTTGACATTTTGATCTTATTTTTCAACCTATGACTATGAAAACCTTGAACAGGACAGTGACTGAGTGAAAGAAGGGATGGTAGACATTCTTGTCAACAAATTGGCAAGAGACATTCTTTCATACATACCTGTACTTGCACATTCATAACACAGTATGACGTCCAAAAATGTTTACCCTACCCGAAATAACCACTTTCTTCCACTATACTGCCCAATTAACTTTACAAAAAAAACTTAGTAATTAATGAATTAGTCTAGATTAGTTCAGATTTATTTAAAGTTTAAATAATACAAAAATGTAATTATTGACCTTGAATATATATTGAAATAATGTAATTAAGATGATAAAAATAGTGTATTTTATTTCATAGAAATAATATTATTGTAAGACAAGACATACACTCCCCTCTCCCCCGGCCCCCACAGTGCCAGGGGCTGATTTATGTATTGTGTAATGCCAGTTTCAATATCGAGAAAAAGCCGCCATCTCAAAAAGAGATTTATGACATTAAAAACGCGTTTGATACTGCTAACACATGGCTGTCAGCCATCAAGTAAACAGTAAATGAAAAGAAAATCTTTTAAAACCTAAAATGTTGTTAGAATACTCGAAATTTATTATAGAAATGAAGATTACTATTGGTCCCGGGTAAGTTGTAGTTGAGGGAAAATATTATCTCCTCCCCAAACTAAAGTTACTTACTTATTTTACAAATTAAATCAATTCATATTTTCTAAAGAACCTAATAAAATTATTATTTTTTTAAGTCTTAATTATCTGTTCGTCCAGGGAAGGCTTTAGAAATATAACTTTGCCCTTAGTTATAAAGTTAAACCAATTACCTAAACTTTTACCACTGCGGGGCTGTGTGTATGTAAGTAATTTATCTATGTACAAGTACATATGGTGTGAAAAATAATATGACACAAAAGAGGGTAGGAAACTATATGTAATGTAAAATATTTCATATTTCCGGCCACTGAACGGGTGATCATTCCCATATTTTGGCCTTTAAAAACCGTTAATTCTAGTTCTATTTTGTTTATTCTTATATTAAAATAACAGGATGTTTTTCTGTCTGCCTGTGTGTACCGATGGATCTCGCTAATAGGTGTCACGATATGGTGCTCCTTGTTCAGCCTCTCATAGGTGAAGGGGATATTTATAAGCTTTTTGGGCGTGGTTACCCCCGTTTCCAAGAAAGCCAGCAACATAAAATGATAAATTATATAAAAAAAAGCTGAACAGTTAGCTTATATTCTTAAGATGTTGTGATATTAGATTGTCCTGCCTTGCTCCCTGTGTAAAATGAAACTGGTCTCCCCTGCTCCCTGTATCCAACGGAAAATGAAATGAGGCATACTCAGAATATATTTTAGACATGTTAAACGGATGTGAACTCACTCACTGAGCCAATAAAACAAAAATTTTACTTAGTGAATTTCATTTTTGTTCAGTAAAAGTTACAATATTTAAAAGAAGCGGCTATGTCCTTAGAGGCTTTTAGTTGCATTTGATGGTAGAGGTTGGGGGGTTAAGTTGGCCAACAACTTTAAATTTTAGTTTTAAAAAGAAAAAGTCACTAAAGTAGGGTGTATTTTTCCAGGGGCAGTTACTCTTGAGGGGATGGAGGTACACTTTTCCAAAATAATCATAAACCCTCTTTAGGCCATTAAGAAATCGCTGAGGAGAACCATATGTGGTTGGCGTGTTTCTTAACTACACACAGACAGACAAAAATCTGTTATTTCTAAAATTCAATTGTACTCTTATAATTCCATAAACGTTGGTTTTCGTGAGAGCTTGATCAAGTTTTCTGTCAATAATTCCTTAGGGAGAGGTCAATAGGTTGTATTGGACTAACAAATAATTTAATGATAAAATTTGCTTAAAAAGTAGTTTTGATTCAATTAATGTACATGTACATAAACTTAAACTTTTATAAGCATAGCTATTTTATGTTTGTACACCGTAAATAAATTACTGCGTTTTAAACTTTAATACTGCTCCTCATTTGTATTCTCTCTATGAAGTATTGTTTCTAGATACTTTTTTGATAAATTATTATAAATAGTAATAAATGAATGAAGATAAGTATATTATTTTTTACAGTATATGTACATATAATATAATATACAGGTTTCAAAGCAAACATTTGATCGATCATTTTGTCTGCAACACTTTTTTCTCAGTTCTTTTGCTGATCAATTTCATAATAATTATTTTGGAATATTAATGATTATATTATGTGTTTAAACTTGTTGCATAAATTAATGTTGGTACGGTTTATTTCTATCTTTAAATTTTAATTTGTTGTAGTTTCATAGTTTCTTGACCTAAACAAAGGGATTTTAAGCGAATTGTTGAAGATCCCTAATATTGCTGAACAAAAATATCCCTTTTGTAGATTGGAATTATTGTTTGAAAAGTTAAAACACTAATACCAGTTTAATTTACAGTTTAATATCCTCTTCCGTCCTGCATAAATATCATCATGATTAAATAAGTTAAAAATTGTTATTAGGAGCAGGGGAAATGTCTCGGTTCAACAAAAGCTGTTGTAGATCTCCTAGGGACCATAAATTTAAATTAAGGTGTCCTGCATAATCATTTATACATCCTCAAGAAATACACCTATCTGGCAAATTTCCGTTCTCGTCACTGCTAAAGACCATCAAGGGTATCTATCTACAAGGGGTATCCATTAGGATATTTAAGTTGGAAGGAATTTTGATGTTAGGGGGAGATTTGAAAACTGCATCAAATTTTAAAGATTTTTTATAAAATTCGTTTTTTGTATAATTCTTTATCTAAAAGCGGAAATACAATTTAAGTTCATAAATTTTGACCAATAGGATAGGTGGATTAGAA
>LS046423.1:0-11287 GCA_900241095.1 Acartia tonsa
TTGTTGTTTTCTTCAAATGACGGGAAATTTAATTTTGATATCTTTAACTGAAAAAATTTTGAAAATCGGACCATAAACACCAAAGTTATGGGGAAAATTTGGAAAATATAAAAAATAGCCTAAAACCTGCTAAAAAGCAGTCCGACCGCCATTGATGTTTTATAATTGTGCTCCTTAATGATGGGAATGTTGTCAAAAAATTTCAGCTTTCTATCTTTTGTAGGAGCCGAGAAAATCACATTTCCCCCAATTCATTAATTACGGACGGACGGACGGACAGACGGGGACGGACGGACGGACGGACAGACGGACGGACCGACGGACCGACATTGTGAATTATAGAGTAGCTTCGCTACTAATAAACTATTCTGCAACGTATTGATTTTTATGCTAGAACATAGGAAATTATACTATATAATAATACACATTTCTGTACCGTATTCTCCAATGCCCTAGAGCGTATGAAATAGTACTAAATTTATAAACATTTCTGTGTAGCGTATTCTCCAGTGCCTTAGAGCGTATAAAGTAGTACTAAATTTATATACATTTCATTAGCGTATTTTCCGATACCCTACAACGTATAAAATATTACTATTTTAATAAACTTTTCTACAGCATATTCTTTATTACCCTAGAGCGTATCAATCGATACTAAAAAATGTTATTATTCTGTATCGTAACAATTATTGTGTTATACAGTATTACATAGTGTTATATATTAATTATATAGCTGTAGCGTACTGTCGGGTCCAATACTCTCCAGAGTATCATTTGATACTAAATAAAAAAATTATTTTTAACAGTGTATAGCTTTGCAAAATAATAAGTTTTTTTTCTATTTTAAAACTGGACTATATAATAAAATCAACAACAAAAAACTAAATTTGATGCATATAAACCGCCCAAAAAGCATCCTTCTTGTACCCCTCGCATGGTATACTAGCATAAAACCTGTTCAGGACCATAATAAAATTAATGTAAAGCTGGCTGTTTTTTTGCTGCTAGTTTCTTAACAATTCGCAGCTGCAGCTGAGTCGCTTATTATTCAAAATATAAAAATCTCAAAATAAGAGAATATTTTTTGGTGAAATACTATTTTTCAATTTTAATATTCCCTTTCTGTTTGTTAAAACAAGGATCATAACATCCATACAAACGGACATTAACACTTGTATTAAAAAAAGTAAATGGACGTGCGGACTTTATGGTAACGATATTAGAGTTGCTACGCTTTCTACATTAATTATTATATGGATCATCATGCAAATTTTGAAACCGTTAGGACAATTCTTACACGTTGAAAATAACTAAAAGATCTAAAAGTTTCGGATGTACGGACGGGCCGGCCTTAATTATAAAAAATCTACGCTTTTAAAAAATGTATACATTTAAAGGAAAGTTTGAAATGATGAGGTCATTTTCAAAGGGAATCTCCTGTACATTTGGGCCAGTTTGTCTGAAAAGAAAAGACATGATCGTTGTTTAGACGATCTAACGATTTCAAACTTTGAAAGGTAATTACTGTAACAAAATGGTACAATTAAAAAGCGTAGCTTCTGATTACTATGTAAGTGAAGCAAATATGAAGCAAGGGACATTGGGTTGTTTATTATACTAGTCCCCAAAGTTTTATAATTATGTTTCTTATCGTTAGCCTTACAACTTTGGGGACTTTTGTTGAATTTTGATTGGTTGGTTATTTTAGTTGAGAGTCTAAACGTTTCAACCACTATTTGTAATTCATAGAAGGGTTCACTTTGTGTATCATCATTTGGGGATGTAAATCAGTTTCTTCCAAGCTTTTTCATTTGTGGGGGGGGTAACTTTTTTATTATATAGGCAAGGACGTTCAAGCTTTTAATTTTTTTTTCGGGGAGGGGGGTAAAAATCAAACTTCAATTGGAGGGGATGATCACCCCTTTACCCCCCCTTCCTTGCTTTGGAAACCCTATGTAATTTTATGTATAACTAACTTTGTTTGTCCCCGGGGAAATGAGTTTAGCGCAGCTCCTATTACAAATAGATAGCTGGATTTTAAAAAGATTCCTGTTGCCAATAAGCTTCCGGTATACAACGCGCTTTGTTTGTCAGTCTATCATTCTAAGGTTATCTTTGTCTATCTGACTGTCTGTTCATTTAAAATATATATTCCTCCGTTATGAAGTACGTTGACATTTTAAAAAAATATCCAATTATTTTTTTCATGTAAATTACAAATTTACAATACATACATTTTTATTAATATCAGTAATTTATATATAGAGACAAGAACATCAATTTTCAAAGCTATGACTTAAAAATTTCCTAAGGTAGTGCTTCAACGATAAGATTTTTGTATATGTGTGTTTGTGTGTGTGTGTGTGTATGTGTTTACTTGGAGATTACGGACATGCCGTCTTTTTAGAGTATATACACTGATACAGCATTAAAAATATATTATAAAACGTTAAAAGGCCCAAACAGCTGGCTGAACAACGTAGGATTGTACATACTCAGCCACACCAAGCTTACAATTAATCTAGAATAATGAAAAAAATTAAAAGATAGGAAACGGCAAGATAAAATGCGCGTAAAAGTAGACTGTTGTACGCTTAATGCTCATTATTGATTCTTGGCTATGACGTGGTAGTTGGGCGAGATTCGAACCTAGCACCTACCCGACAACCAGCGGCCTTATGCCACAGTCTTATTCTAAAGTGATAAAAATCTGAAAGATAAAGTTAGTTATAGATAATCTACGACAGTTTAAATATATTAAATGGCAAACCAATATTTTTTCTAGATAATGAATGTCATTAATATTTAAATTTTTACGATAAAATAATAAATTATAGCATAAATTAGATAAATCATTTTGATATATCAAAAGAATGAAAAAAACATAGTTACCGAAGCACAAGAATAGTGGACGTCAAAATGAAATATTTTACGTTTCCCCAATTATTTGAATTTATTTCAAATGCAGAATGCATGATAAAATTTAAGAACAAACATTCAAACTAAATAAAACATTTTTTCGATTATGCCTAGTCATTGCAGAAATTATCGTGCAAGCTTTTAAATAGAAAGCACATTTATGATTAGATTTATCCGTTACAGGCAGATGGACGGACGGACAGAAAAAAAAACATAAATGTAAAAAAGCATTTCTACTAAAATGTCATGCACATAATGGAGTCCTAATTTGTATTTTTCTTATTATCATAATATCGAAGAAAAAACATAGTAAATGCCAAACCAATTTATTTTTGATAAATATAACATTTATAAAACACAATTAATTCTGAAATATTAACATTTCCATACTCAGCCAAAGCTACTCGATAAATACTTACATAACAGCGGCAGGGTGTCTGTTTGTGTGTCTTACTATAACTAAAGATCTTGCTCCTTTTAAGTAAAGCTTTTTTATAGTCACATAATTGTAGGAGTTGGGGCACAATAACTAATTTTTGTTTGTTTTTTTTTTGGGGGGGGGGGAATTATAATAGAGTTTTTCTAGATTAAACACAGTTAGGAAGGAGACCATATGAATATAAATCATATTTGTTCCTAAAATTATAGAAGCACGTTTTCTGTTTTGTTAGCTTAGAAGCTTTGGGGGGTCTTTTATTGATCTTGGTTTGATATTACAAACTAGCAGTGTCCAAACTTTTCCACCATTAATTCTAATAGATCAAAACTAACATCGCACCATGTATGTAGATAAGATTCACTTAAAACAGATGGAAAATCTAAGTAGAACTACAATCTTGTTTTCTTAACAAAGAAATTTTGTGTTTTATTATTTCATGTAAAACACACACAAACAAACACACTTACACACACAATCACAATCACAAACACAAACACGTACTCGCATAATATAGTAAGAAAATACCAAGATTAATAATTGTTTTTCAATAAAACCAGCAAATAGCATGTTATATGTTATAGCCAAATAGTTTGATAACTAAAAAGATTACTCCAAAATTCAGCAAAGCGCAATGTCCAGTGTGGGGGCTGAGGTATTTTTAAAATTTGCTGCAAAAATTTGCTGCTACCCAGCCCCTTGTAAGCATAGTGCATCTGTTCATTTTGGACATGTTTTACTTTTGAGAAAAGATAGGACCGGATACGATACTCTAACGCCCACTTTAGGATATTAGGTTCAGTAACATCCAACAGACAACCAACCCTTTGTCTGGAAGCTCAAACTGTGCATGACAAAGAGTTGCACCTGTTTATTTGCCAAGACCTCCTCACTATTAGTGTCACCTGCCAGACATAGGAGCAGTAGTTACCATTTTTAATGTCTCTAGTTTAAGACGGTAAAAACAAGACAAGTAAAAATTTTATTCAAAACCTAAATTTATTTCGCTAATATTAAATTTTCGTTACTATTAATGAATGCCGAAAATAAAACAATTATCATATTATTAATATTCATGGATATAGGAATGAGACAATGAAACATAGATATATCTGCCCCACATAGTCTACGCATCTGGCTTTGGGGCGTTGCTACAACAGACTTAATTACATTAGGTCCAATATTCAAAAGATCTTACAAAAGACCTAATGCTACAAAAACCTAACCCTGCAAAAGACCCAATCATACAAATTTACTGTGTGAGGTAAGGGTGGATTTTTGAAGGTCCTTTTGTAGGATTACATCTTTTGTAGGGTTAGGTCTTTGGTAATTAGATTTTTTGTAGCAACGCCGTCTTTGGTTTTGGCAAATCTAAGAGTGATAGTAGGTTTGTAAATAAAGAACTACATTGATTCCTTCCACCCTGGGTAATATATATATACATATTGTATATCATATCATGTCTTGTATTTTCTTGTATATAAGAGAAGTTTAAGACAGTATATTTTCATTTATTAAATATCATCTGCTTGAGTAAGACTAAAGAGAACAAAATTAAGTATGAAATTGTCATATTTAAAGCATTCCATTGTTTGATAATCAAATATATGTTCATTTTCTTATTTACTCTTATTATATTTAAAGGGGTAATATGAGTTTTATTAAACTAGCATTTTTTAGAAATCATATACTTACTTAAGGTACTTATTTAATTTGGTTGGATTTATAATAAGAGTATTTATTGGTAAGCTCTGTTTTAGTCTTTGCATGATTAAGGAATAATAGCACAAGGAAGTCATAAGATAAGAATCTCGAAGAATCTTCGAACCAAACAGAATTTTTTGTGTCCTTAATCATTAGTGTTTCTTTTTTTTCTTACAGAAGTAAAAATGTTGAAGTTGATATTCATAATCATATTTCTAGGGTTTACCCCTGCAGGTACAGTTGAGGAAATCCAAGATGTTAGGGTTTCGTTATCCTTACATAGATATATAAATCTTAGGAAATCCTAACTTTGGGCTAGTCTAAGAAATGTTATAGAATTTATCCTAAAATGAAGGCTTAGAGTTTAAGTATATGTTTATATATTTTTGATCGGCATTATGAGAGAATTATTCTAATTAATTTTGTTGTTGGAATCGTAGCATCTCTATAAGTATCAGTTATGTCCAATGTCTTACTGACTAAACCGCTATTAAATAGCTCTTAAAATAAATTTTTAAAAATCTAATCATTTAATGGCCAAAGATCACATACTGTCACTGATCTTGGACAAAGCTATTAGAGTTTATTAGAGTATATTAGTGTTAGATAACAACCCTTTTTTTAGTTGTCCAATTTTAAAATTGCCTTATCTGGTGGTGTTAAAATAAATTTACTTCTTTGTTAATAGATTGTTTTAAAACTGTAAAGCCTTTATAACATGAAATGCCTGTTATGGATAGTCTTTTTAATTTTGTGTTGTATATTAATGATCCCTTTTTTGTTCAGATTGCCATGATCTAAAAATGGATTCATCTGTTAAAATACTCCTGGAAAATATTGGTAAAATTATTAAATACTTTTTTAAAAATATTTGCAAAAACTGTTTATAATGTTTAAGTAAAAGAATGTCTAAATGACTTTGTGATTGTAGCGAAAGAACCTGCTAATTACTAAACCGATATGGTTTAGGTTTACAGTGAAACGTTTCAAAGGTCCAGATAAGGTTCACTATGGGCGAGGGTACCTCTACCTTTCCAAGATAAATGGCCCCTAGAAAACTACACCCCACACCTAATTTTTTTTACCAAAAGTTCTTTTAAATATAAACTTAAAAGGTGATGGTCTATTTCATCTTCCATGAAGTGCCTCTAGAGGCCTTTAGGGGCGTAGCAGCTAGTTAAATATATTTTATTGATCATAATATATTTACTTGGATGTTGCTTTAGATTTTCATGTACTCTAGTACTCTAATAATAATAGTAATACTCCAAGCTGGCCTGGATGAACGGACTGACTAATGAATTACGTCAACAATAGCTGCCTTAATTGACGACAAAATTTTCCCTGTTGAAATAACTACACATACTAGTGTATCCATTATTTTAGTTGATAAATTGATGAACGAGAACAAGTCTATCAAATGCTTTGCCATATTCAGGAATCAAAAATCATTATTTATAAATTAACAGTAGCACTGGCACTAGGGCTACTATACAATTAAGATATGTACGTCGCGTCTTTCTAATTTACAAAAAATTTAAATTCTTTGTTTCATAACATTTAAAAAGAATTAGATTACTTAATTTATTAATTCAATTGAATCCTATAACAATTTTTCAAATTGTAAATAGTAATCGTTCTTTTATTTTGCGACTTTATACTTTGATTTTCTCTTTAGGCCAAAATGCTTTTTTTCTTTGTGAATTTTTCATTGACATTATTTTAATTTTGATTCTTCAGTGATGAAACAAGTTTAACTTTTTCTCCTATACCAGTTGAACAGTTCAGTATTGACAGGTATAATTATATATAGATGTACTAATAGATATATCAATAGTATATAGTTTAAACCTTCCCAGTACCAATGAGAAGCTACACTGTAAAGTAGAACCGTATAGGTTTAGCAGTTATCTAGATCCATAGTTACAGACAGAATTTACAGAGTTCCTGTTACATTTACATAAGAATATCAATAAATCTGTAGATATATCACTGAATAAATAGATAGATATATTAATATATGGATAGGCATATCAATAGGTTGATAAATATGTATAAAATAGATGGATAAATATATTAAATAGATGGGTAAATATATCAATAGATGAATAGACTTATTAAAAATAGATAGGTAGTCATATCAATAAATCGGTAGATATATCAATATGTTGTTAGACATATCAATAGATAAATAGACAATGACGTATTAATCCTATAATATAAAGTAATAAGCTTGTTTTGTCTGTAGCGAAGGATCTCGCTAACCGCTGAACCAGTGTGGTTCTCTTTTACAGTGAAGCTTCCTGTAGGTCCTAAGATGGTTTTAGGCTATTTAATTTTTAAAAAATAAGTCGGGGTATCTTTTAAGGCTATTTTTCTGTCCTTCGAATATAGAGCACCTAGATGCTAGGGGCGCAGCCGCTAGTATATATATAAAAAGATGGATAGGCATTAATATTTTGATTGATAGATAGATATATTAAATAGATGACTAGATATCAACAAATGTGTAGATGTGTAAAGGGAATTGAGTTATCTGTACTTTAGATAAGAACAAGCCTTACAGACAGAAGGACAGACAGACATAGACACGAAAAAGAATAACATGTCAATATAAACAATTAAAAAAGGATACTAATTGAGACTTTTGATACATTAATTATATTATACTTCTCTAATACAGAAAACTCCATAGTTTCTATGATTATCGCGATCTTAATGGAAAAAACAATAAACCTTACTAATAATTTACTTCTTACTCTTTACTGGAATAAAAATCATTTATTTTAAATATACAAGGATATTACCAATGAAGAAAAACTGTTTTATTTAGTTCTAATGTGGTTTTGGATTCTGCATGTTCAACTATTTTTATTATATCTACACAAGGTGATTTTTTACAGTTATTTTAATAAAGTAAAAATTATTCTTGACCTTAACTAAAAAAAATACATCTTTTAATTAACTACTAAAACGGAAATATTTGAATTAATAGACCATGATATAAAATGTGTATTTTAATGTAAGAAATACATTTACCGTGGCCCAAGGCCGTGAATGGTCAGAATGATACTTAGTTCTGCATTCGTATTTTGCTCGTCCCATCCCGTTTAAAACACATTCACCTTTTTAGGGTAAATATGTCAATTTCAATTATTTATATGTTGAAGAGTAAGGACAACCCTAGAATTACCTAAAGATAAAGCAGACAGACATACACAAATACTTAAGGAGCAGGATTAAGGTATTACCAGCAAGCGAAATAAATTTGAAATTATATTTGGGGGGAATATGAAAAGAATTCTACAATGTCTTTTTAAGGAAGGGGAGGGGGGGGGGGAGGTAAAAATAAATTGCTATAACCATACGAAATTAATCTAATTAATTAGTAGAATACATAACATTTTGTATTAATTTATCAAAAGATATTTCTTTAGAAAAATTGAAAGATTTTTTGACAAGAAATCATAATCTTCCTTTGGTAATATTTCATTTTAAATCATCAATTTAAGATTATTTAATATCATTTACGAAAATAGTTTTTTTACTAACTAGTTCATTTACTAGAATAGTACCTACTCTATAAGTATTTTTTCATTTTTTTGTTCGTAAAACTACCATTTTTTTCTCTCTTTCTTTCTCTTACTTCCTAATGTATCATCGTTTTTCCTTTTTTATAATGTATTTCTTTTATCATTTCAAACTTCGTTACTATAAGATGTAATCGTCTTTGTTAAGATAAAACCTTATAATTTAAATGTTTCATAAGTAATATCTTTTTTTTTAAAAAAGAAAGGTACTTGAAATCAGTCCAAATAAAAGATATTTAAAGTATGATTATTTAATGAAAATAAATTATTTTTGTTTACAAATAAAAACAAAAATGAACTACATTAAAAACTGATTTTCTTAAACTTGAATTTAGGACACAGTAATAGTGTCTGACTGATTATGACGTAACAAAAAAAATTAGCCAATGAGAGGCCGTTATTGACCAATGGTAAAATTTATAGTGGCCTCTCATTGGCTAATTTTTTTTTGTTACGTCATAATTAGTCAGACACTATTACTGTGTTCATTTTATATCTATTCTTCCAGTGGATATTCATGCTTTTATCGTCATGCGACGGAGAAACCACAGTATAGACGCATATCTAATGAAATCACAATGTTTTACCCTATACATCAACCTTCAAAGGGCGTGTTACCTTTCACGCAATATACTTAAAATCGACGTTCCCTATTGCTTATTGATTGCATGATGACTTCATTATCAGTATTTAAACTGGTGGCCATTTCTGAGGTCTTTAATTACAAAAATTATAACAATAGGTTTTGTGTCTATATTCCAAAAGGATTTTTGCCCTAAATAATAGATAGATATATAATTCTACAAATTGCCCACAGAAACTTAAATTAAACTATAGGATTAACCAAATAAAACTTTACTGTTATTTTTTTTTAGAAGAATTTTACCCCAAAACAGTTCTAAACCTTGCCTGGACCTACAAAAAGCTTCACCGTAGAAGAGAACCATATTGATCCAGCGGTTAAGCTACAGGCAGACCCAAAATTATTCTTTTATATTAGAATTCAACTAGGGACAAGGGAATGATATTCTGACAAACAATTCTAAAGGAAAATTTACCCACAACCCCCTTCCCCTTTTCCTCCCCTTCTTACCCACCCCTCTTCACTTACATGAGAATTCAAAATATACTTCCACATACTTTAAAAGGTTTCATGATTTTTTGTAGAATTGATTGTTACAATAGCTACCCCTGAATTAAACTGGTTTGTCTGTATATTTTATGTGATATTGATTTTAAAAATTGACTATAGCACCAATATCTAGAATATCAGTTTTGGCCCAAGAAGTTCAGGGGTAAAATTTATCATCAGGGTTTGAGTAGTGAATTATAGCCAGGGATTTTAAGGGATAAGACAATGGATGATAAATTTTGACATAACCAATGATGACAAACAATATTCCCCATCTGTAAATTAATTATTGGCTGAAATATTTTTTACACTTCTGCTTTTAATAAAGATTCAATGAAAGTACTTGAAGTTTTTAACCAACAAAAAAGATAACATAATTGTAAAACTTAGGGTACCAATACAATTTACAGTCCAATGTCCCTTCCCTACGTTTTACAATTTATTTAATAGTTTAAAAATTTAGTCAATCTGAGAAAAACAAATTGAATAAAATTCCAATCCTGATATAAAAGTAACAGGATGTGTAACTATCTATCTTTCTGTAGCGAAGGATCTCGCTAACCTCTCGACTGATATAGTTTACCTTTTCAAAGAATCTTCTTATAGGTTCAAGGAAGGTATATAACTATTTTTTGGAAGGTTACCTCCACCATTTACCATTTTTTAAAAAGAAAGGTGTTCGTCTAACCCCCTCCCCCCCCCATCCCCCTTCCTTTGTCCCTTAAATGCCCCTAGACGCCTCTTTGGAGTGGTCGCTTCTAAAATTAAGTATATTATCGTTCCCTATATCCCAACGCGTATGATTGTATTTATGAAAACTCAATTCAACTTTGAAGTATTGATTATTTCATCCTAGCAGGGGGTACTATAGTGTCCAATCATTCACGCTTAAAAACAAGTTTAAAAACGCCAAAATCAGTTAAGCTTAAATACTATAGCGGAAAGGGGATAAATAACTGCATGTCCTCATCCCAAGAACCTTGTACCGACTCTCAATTGGGTCTTCAAAAATCAACCAATAGTGTCGAGAATATTAACACACCCAAACAACAGAAAAAATGCTAGAAGACGAAAAATGTCCTTGGAAATAGTAGTCGAAATAGTACCTAATTGTGAGCGGAATCAACATGTTCAGTTTTAAATCGATCTATGATCTTTTTACCCTAAGTTTGATTTAACTGTTATTCAATTTTAATTTGTAAATGTTGATTCTTAGGACTATAAGGAACGATATACGAACCAAAACAGTCACGTGAATGCGTCGAAACTGTGTGCTTTTTATGGGGTTTGTCACATTGAATGGATGTATTGAAGTAGTTGGTCCTTAATGGTTTAAAATTTTAGATAAAATAAGGATATGATATTATCATAATATGATAACTAAGCAAACCAGGGATATATTAATTGATTTCAAAGTAAACTTCGGATCTACTGCAGTTCACGGTAAAATATTGCTTGTAACGAATATTGCCAAAAATCTATGAATTTTAAAGGCTGCTAGCTGCC
>LS046423.1:13341-23388 GCA_900241095.1 Acartia tonsa
TATAGAGTTGCTACGCTTTCTAAATCGTACCTAACTACTACAGGAATCAACATGCAAAGTTTGAAATCGATAGGACAATTCTAACATGCCTAAATTATTGAAAAAAAATCTATCCGTAACTTACGGACGTACGGACGGACCAACCTAATTATAGAAAAGCTCCGCTTTTAGCAAAACACTGAACGTTTAGGGGTAAAAAGTTGATTTTCGATTTATAATATATAATCCGGCACAAAACCGATAGAAAACGTTTGTAAAGACATGTGACGTCATAAAAATTAGTAATTATCCATATTTTTTAGGGGGTTTCTTTTTCACTTCTCCTCTCATCTCCGTAATGTTTATGACGTCACATTGAGCAACTTTCTCAATTTACAAACTTTTTTTTTAAAAATCTAAAACTTAATAAAGTTAGAAATGAAATAACCTCCCCCGAAATAGTTATAAACCTTCCCTAGTAGACCTAAAATAGAACTCGTTATAAAGGGAAACTATATCAGTTCATCGGCTAGAGATATCCTTTACTTTAGATAGACATACAGACATACTGTTACTTTGAATAACAGATCTATAGTATAGATGTAATGTATTTACAGACAACTACCTCCCTTTCTTTTTCAAAGACCTTTTTCGTCTGTATCTAAATAATTGTCTACTACTTGGCTGTGTTAATATAAGCGACACCATTGTGGTTGATTTTCAATGACCCAATAGAAGGGTTTGCACAAGGTGGTTGTGATGGGGAGATACAGTTATTTAACCCTTTCTCCCTCTAGTGTTTTACTATAATCTTTGATTATTCCTGAATTTGTAATGAACAATCAAATGTTTTACTAAAGTCAAGCTGTATAAAAATAATAATAAGATGTTATTAGTAATCTCAGACTGTATAAGGCATCTAGTAAATATGTTTTTAATGACCAATCAAATGTTTTACTATAGTCAAGCTGTATAAAAATAATCATAAGATGTTATTAATAATCTTAGACTGTGGGCGTCAAATACATATGTTTTAGTTGAGTAATGTGGATAAATATTATTTTTTCCAGTATGGCTTCCAAACCAGTTGATATCCGATTGTTCTTAGCCATTCTAAAAATCTTGTATAGCATCGTATTATTGACAGCTTTCCGCGGATTTCATATAAAAAAATTAAGAATTACATGGACGAAAAAAATTGTCATTCTTAAAATTATGTATAGCATCGTATTATAGACAGATTTCTGCAGATTTTAAATAAAAAAATTATGATTTACTTGGATGGAAAAAATTGCCATTCTTAAAATCATGTATAGCATCGTATTATAGACAGATTTATGTGGATTTAAAAAAAAAATTAAGATTTACTTGGATAGAAAAAATTGCCATTCTTAAAATCATGCATAGCATCGTATTATAGATAGCTTTCCGCGGATTTTAAATAAAAAAAATTAAGATTTGCTTGGACAAACAAAATTGGCTTTAATTTTATGATTTTTATTTTAATATTCCTGGAAAATATAGCTATTAATAGTTACCTGCATCTTAACTAAACATTTATAATTTTATTTTATTTTTGTAGCAAATCGATACACCATATATAAAAAGATAAACATATTTTCAATTTAGGAATTACCAGGTAAAATCGGACCTTTATTACTCTGGTACAAAAAGTTTTATAACCACGTTACTTTATTCGTTGGAACAAAACTTTGGTTACTTTGAATTTAAATTGATTAAGATAATTTTCATCTAAAAAAGTAGATTTTTTGTTTATCATAATTGAGGATGTGTATCAATTTATCGTCCATTGTCTTTTCACTTATGATCCTAAGAAATTACTTATTAAAGTTAAAAGAAGATTATTAAATCCCTCCACAGATTATGACGTCATACGATAAAATTGCTAATGAGAGGCCAGTATACACTGTAATTGACCAATGGTAAAATTTATGCTGGCCTCTCATTGGCTATTTTATCGTATGACGTCATAATCTGTGGAGGGACTTTAATCATCTTCAATGAATATAAATAATTTCACTTACAAGCATACAAATTCTTTGAAATTGCTCGAAGGAGAAAAAACAATGGGCGATAAATTGATATAAATATATCATAGTTTCCCCAAATATGATAAACAAAATTACTCCCTCGGATGACTTAAACTTATTGATGTAAAATTGGACACTTGTTTGTTTGTATAACTTAATCAGGATTAAATAAATTTTCCCAAGTTTTACGCCAACGTATCGGGGATGAGCTAATCTATAGTCCAAGATCTCCTTCCTCCCTGGTTTTAACACCTTATTATCCAAACTAATTATTTTTGTCATATTTTCATATTTAATAATTTTTTTTTCTTCTAGGGCTGTAACTTTTAACGTTTCACCATCATCCTATAAAGAAAACAACAAATGGAAAGGATATGAGAATAGGGTAAGTCAATGTAATCTTTTCAAAGATCTGCATTTATAACCATACTTTTATTGCTAAGGTAAAAGATATTTTTTTTCAGTAGTTCAAATATAATTTGAATGATAATTTTTCCAGTATGGCTGTAATGTCTATAATACGATACAAAAATAAATTTTTCACAGATATGAATCGGTTTTGAAGCTTATAATTTTTCAATTTTATAATCCGCGGAAAGCTGTTAATGATACGGTGCGATATATATCTTTGTTGCAATTATAAGGAATAGGATAAAATATCCCAGAAGCAAAACATGTTCGATTAAAAATAAACATTTTAGGATCTGATTCAATTTTAACTATTAATGTTTTATGGTATTTCCTAAAAAAAGCTGTTCATAATCAATAATGCTTCAAACTGTTGTGATCACAGGCTGTTTTAAAATTTATCAAATGTTTTTCTTTATTCAAACTGTTCATAACTAAAAAATCCCTAGATAATAATGGATTTAGAATATACGTGGATATCATGACAGGGGAAAAATTAGCATCAATTTAGTTTGCCTATATGGACATCACTTATTGATTAGTTCATTCATACATGGAGGGGATTTGGTAAAGGGGGTGAATGGTGTAGGGTCGTTATTTTAGCCAGTTACAAGTTTCACTTTATAAGATTATTTTTAATCTGGTGAAAGATCCAAGTAATAATAAATAAATTTAGATAATGGATACTATATCAAGAAGTTTGGGCTTCAAACTGGCAAGATATCCACCACCAAAGGTAATATTGGATTTAAAGTTAAAAAACATTTCTAGTAATTCTAATTTGCAATCTAAACTTTACCTATTACACATGCGCTAGTTTTCATAGAGGAGATTTGTTAATATGTCAGCTTAAACTGAAAAGATGTTATTAAGTATTATATTAACGTTGCTTTTATTGTGATAGGAATACCTTGGTCCAAAATCAGGCAAATACATATTGTCAAATTTTGATCATTACAGTGATTCCGTGTCGAGAATTTGTCAGCTATGGTCAATTCATGCGTGAGGGAGGGGACTTTGGGCTGTTTATTACATGTGATTACACTAGTGCTCAAAGTTTTACAATAACGTTTTTTTTTATTCGTTGGCTTAACAACTTTGGGCAATTTTATTGAACTTTTGATTGGTTTGTTCATTAATGTATGTCAAAACATTTCAACCTCTAATTGTAATCTACAGAAGCGTAATTTTGAGTATTATCATTGAGTATGTACATCAATTTATATGCCATTGTCTTATCCCTTTAGATCCCAGCCAATTTACGCCAAATAGTCGACAAAAATTCACATTGACTTAATGTCATCACTTTTGACAGGGGAAAGTCTGGCTATATTTTGAATATCTGTCTAACAATAAAGATTTCAGAAAAAAAGGTTCAATGGTTAAAGAAGTCACATTGATTAATCTGTTTAGGGGCTTTGGGGAGAATTAAGAAATGGTACATTCGATGGTTTGGTAGGGGAACTACAATTTGAACGGGCAGATTTAGGATGGGCGAATCTTTTTATGAAATATGACAGGTTTGTTTATAAATAGATTGATAGATGGAAAGATAGATAGAAGGATAGATAGATAATAAGATAAATAGATCAAAAGTTAGATGGATGGTTAGATAATGATAGATCCCGAGATAGATAGTTTAATGGACGGTCAGATAAATTCATAGTTAGATCATGAGGTAGATCGATAGATAAAGAGATAAATGAATACATAATTTTATTGATGGATAGATTATAAGATAGACAGATCAAAATTCAATAGATAATAAAAATAGATTGATAATGAAATATATACATAGATAGATAAAACATGGGATAGATAGATATATAGTTAGATCATAATATGAAGAGTTAAATTAATCAAGCCACAGATGAATAGATATACTATAGAGTAAATAAATGGATAAATTATGACGTGGATGTTAAATTTTCTAAAGCTGTACCAATCTGCTACAGGAAACATCATAGAAAATAATTTTGTTTCATTGTCCTTTTCATAAATATCATAAAGTTGTATTATTACTTTAAATGTTTCAGATTGGAATTTATGGATTTCAGTGAAGCTTATTATTCTGATCAAGTATGTTTCATTTACAAGAAACCTCCCCCGCCACCTCAAGTAAGTAGTTAGTTAGATTGATAGATATATCCATTATACATAAAATAACAGGATGTTTGTCTGTACCTAAGAGGCGTAGCCTATAGTGCATTTACAAAGAGATAGAGAGAAAGATAGACACATGTAAAAGATAATATATATATAAATTGGTATAAACATAGGAAAATATTAAAAACAAATTCTTTAATTGTTTTAGTGGCTTGCTATAACATCACCATTAGACGGATATACTTGGCTTTGGTAAGGAATAATTAATTGCGAACATGGGCGTTTGCTGTATACAATTTTTATGCTTGACATCCTAGACGTCCTAAGGGGGGAGAGGAGGAGTTTAAAGCAGTGTTTACCCCCTTCAAACTTTGAAAACCCTTATTTTACCCCACTAAAAAATTTAAAAATACATTAATAATTATCAATGTTGTACTACTTTAGGATGAAATTATATTTGTTTTGTTTAGTTTATTTGTAATAATAATTGCTGGTTCACTATTTCTGTATCTACTATCTACTACGGATGCTTTGGTCAAATCTGCTTATTCTGCAAGTAAGAACTTTATTTATAGAAGATAGACATAACTAGTGAGAGAAGCTAAGTTTTATGTAACATGCTTTATTTGTTACAACTGGAGGGACTATCAGCTAAAACCGACCTCATGACTGTTTCGCCGCAATTAAGTTTCAAGATCTTTCATACAATTGTGCAGACAAATACCCAGTACTAGCTGTCCCAACGAGGATGTAAAGGCAGATTGGTTACAGATCTTTATTACAAGATGAAAACCGAATATATAAAAAAAATGTATTAGTTTGTAATACATATAAATGCAATAATCATATCAATAAGCGTAAGAGAGTAGTAAATAGTTTTAACAAATACAAATATTAATTTAATCATAATTAATTATAATAAACAGGTTACATAGGCATGATTGGTCTTCTTATTAAACAAACAAAGAAAATAATTTGCTCTTCATTTACCAAAAGTAATTACTTTTAGGATTTGGCCTTATATTCATCACGCATGTAATAAATCGTTACCTGGTTAAGTCTTGTGCAAGCAGGACAGACTTACAGATGGGTTCTAGCATTCAAACACATTTTCCACGACATACAACATAAATGCTTTATGCATTCTCCAAAAACAAAGGAAATATGCACACATGAAGACGCGCCTCTCACTACGGATGCTACGTGCACCCTCTGGGAGGCACCTCCGGGGAAATGTCGTCGTTTCTGATTTTCCAGAGTAAGGATTGAGAGACTTGGGATTTTCACATAGTAAATGACACAAAAACTCAGAGGACGCTTCCTTGCGGCAATACAATGACTAAAAATAGCATAAAACCATCCCAGAGGCTATGTGAAGCTTCCCTAGATTATCAAAACCTTACTTGGTGCAACGAATAGCAATTTTTTAGAGGAGAGATTAATGAAACTAACTACTTCATACATCATATCAAGATAATATCATCCTTTGTAAAGCTTTCCTATTGAGATCTTAATCGGTTAAGTGATAAGTGAGTTTTAAGTAGACAAACAAATAAAACTTACTATTTTACTGAATTTGAAAATAATATAGCTTATTATCAAGCTTCCCTTAAATGGAGAACTCATTCGGTCTTTTGCGAGAACTGAATGAAAAATAAAAAGAACCTGGCCAATGTACATGATATAAGGATTTTCTTCTACACCATATTATTATATTAAGATGTTCTGTTGATAATGGGGACACTGATAGACCAATGCGACAACACAATCAGCAGAATGAAATCAAATAGTCTGCGACTTTTCTTCGCTTTTTGGCTTGCGGCTATTCTTGTTATTGCTACAGGGTGAGTAGTTGTAAATGTTGACAAACTTTTATATTATTTAGATTTTCTAAAATCAAAAACAATTCAAGTTTAGAATTGTAGTTTTAAACTTCAAAAAGTGAAAAAACTTGACAATAACTTGATATCAACTCTATAATTAATAATAATTCCTGTAGCGATAAGACAAAAAAACGTCAAAACTCTATAAAAACAAGGACCTCAAAAATATTTAATTAAAATCGAATCCTGATATCTTTTAATCTATGTTTTAATGGATAATAATTTATATTTCTAGGTACAAAGGAAGCTTAATATCAGTAATGACAGTTCCACTAAAGCCTTCTCTTATTTACACTATGAGGTAATTCAATATATGTATTAAGGACCATTGTCCAGTAAGGGAGGGAGAGTGGTTGCCTCCCCTAAACTAGTTATGATCCTTCCCACCAGGACCTTTGAGAAGAAACACTCTAAAGGAGGAACATATCGGTTCAACGGTTAGCGAGATCCTTCGGTACACACAGACATACAGAAACACATTCAAATAGACAGACATCATGTTACTTTAATAAAAGGATAAAAGTTTCTTTAATGAAAAATCTAAAAAATGAATATTTAGTGAACTGGGAAATTTTGATCTACCAGTAACAAGTTTCGGGTGAGTAACAAATTATTCCAGTATGGCTTCGAAACCGATTAATATCAGCTGAATTAGAACCGGTTCCAAGGCATGCTGAAGGCTCATATATTAGATCGTATAAGAGACAATTTAAAATGAAAAGTTGTCTCTAATAATTTGCGATAAATAACTATAATTCGAGTTGAAAGGTTTCGTGATATCTAAAACATAATATTAACAATGAAAATTTAACATGACAGTCTTTTATATTTTTACCTTATGATATATTTATTATTTTTACTATTATGTTAGGGATACATTTTTTGAGCTAACGAACAAAAGTCTGGATCAAAACCTACAGAAAATAGCAAAGGTAACAGAACTACTTTACAGTAGTTGGATGTGTATGTCCAGTAATATCTATGAACAGAGCATAATTTGAGTTTGATATATCTTTATGTTTTTAAGACAGCCAATCAAGAGAAATAGTTTATGAAATTTTTATGTTGACTTGGTGATTCCAAGTACAATTAGGCACTAAAACAGTGATGACATTATACATAAAAGCAAAGGTCATGAAAATAAATGATCTATTACATAGTCAATCAGACTTTAAACATAAAAAAGCTTCTCTTTATAAAAAATGCTTGAAGAAATCGTCCATATATTGAAGAAAGTTCTTTATATTTAACAATTTGCTGATTGTTATTCAGTCTTTAAGATTTAATAAGCTCTGTATTTTTATGAATTAAAAGCTTGACTTCTTTAAAATACTCAATGTAAGTTGAACTAATGTTTTTATGTTAAGAAATATGAAATCAACTATGACTACGATATGGCAATAGAACGGATGAACAAAAGTGAAGTAGTAATGGGAGAATCTAGCTTGCAACTAGTCTATATGCAGAGGTAGAAAGATAAATACATACATACATAGATAGATAGTTAGCTAGATAGACAGATAGATAGATATGGCAATAGAGAGAATGAATAAAAGTGAAGTAGTAATGGGAGAATCTAGCTTGCAACTGGTCTATATGCAGAGGTAGAAAGATAGATACATACATACATAGATAATAAGAAATATAGCCAATTATATGAATAAACAAAATATAAAAAAATTAGATAGATAGATAAAAAATAATCTGAAATACATAAATAGATTTTAAGAAAGAGTTGCTACACTTTCTACTTGTAGCAACTGTTACAGGAATCATCACACAATGAGACGATTATGACATGCCCTAATTTATGATACAAGCTATCTGTTACAGACAGATGAACGGATGGGAAGACCCTTCGCTATCAAAAATAGATAGTCAAGTAGTTAGAATATTATATTAGGTTAATGTAATTTTCTAGGAAGGATTTCACAAATGAGTTTGGAGAGTCTACTCTACATATGTTGAAAGATTGTACCTTCTCATTCAATGTTGCCATTGGACTCCCAAGAAATTCTAGATTCTATGACAGGTATACAATTAGCAAACTGGGTTTTGGCCGTAAGATAAGATCCAAGATCCATAGGGGGGGATATATGTACACTAGTCCACAATTTTTAGAAACAATGAGGTTTTAGGCTATTTTGCGGATAAAGGAGGACTCAATCAAAGATAAGCTGGGAAGAAAGGCATCCATTTAAATATGATACTACTTTTTAGCCTAGAAACCAGAGGCGAAGTAATCTAATTTATAATTGATATAAAATAATAATGATAATGAAATCATTGAAAAAAATCCTATAAAATTTCTATCGATAGCACAGAAGAACCTACGCCTTACATAATTATATTTTGACTGAATGACGGACATACCAAGTATAGAGCAGGTGCGCGGCGAATAATATTATCATTTGAATAATCTTTTCTATTGATATCTATTTTGGTATCAAAATTGATAATTTCTTATTAACTATTAAATTTTTTATTTGTTTTGTTAATCATAAAAAATAATTTTAATTGGTTGTTTTACAATAGCAATAATAATTTGTATAACATATTTTTATGATAAAACAGTAAGAAAGTTGAAAATGTTCTGCTCTTAATATCTCATTTACTAAGAGGATCTGTTCCTCCTAGCCTTGTTCGAATTTCACCAAGAGAAAGATGTAAATAAACTACACAAAGATGGTGTGGGGGAGCGGTTAGGGTATTTTATATGGAACATTGTTTTGAGTCTAGTTAAACTATCCTTCCTTCCAATTTTTCTATAATCTAAATACAAATTTATGAACAGTTTTCCTTTGACTTTTAAATTAAGTCCTGACACCCAACAAGATTTATTGTTTGTTTGTTCTTTTTTTTGACGTCTTTTATGGTTGTTGTCTACCTTGTTTATTTCTATTTCAGTATCTCTAACAAGTTGGTACAATTGAAAGAAGCAGGCCTGGTTAATCATTATATTCAAAATGAATTCGACAAAGCGGGCAAAAATGTACAAAGTAAGTTTATGAAGATTGATTGCTTTATGAGCAGCAATAGATATATTATTATTACTTGGATGTTATACAAGATTTTCATATACTCTAATAAAGAGAAACTCGTAGTTGGCTAAAATAAACAATAAACATACCCCCAATCCACCCCCTTTACCCCATTCCCTCTTCTCCTACAGGATAAACAATCTGCCCAATAAATGATGTCCATGTTAGCAACCAAAATTGACGACATTTTATCAAAGTATATTAATTTAATTTTGCAACAAATTAATTACTTAAGTTTTACTTGGATATAAATATTTCTGCATATTCAGTAATGCTACTTTATTGACACTCTGTTAATGTTTGTTTGTCCTACCGTTTCGGAACTTCGATTTTTAGATGTTGTCATTCTTGTTCATTTAACTACGTATGACATCATCTATTTACAATGTACAATGTTTTGAAAAATATTATTATGTTTTCCTATTTGTAGATGTAGGCGATAATCAATACAAAAACACAAAGTACAAAGAATTGGGTCTCTATAATATACAGGTAGATAGGAAGATAGATAGATAGATAGATAGATAGATAGATAGATAGATAGATAGATAGATAGATAGATAGATAGATAGATAGATA
>LS046424.1:8406-20444 GCA_900241095.1 Acartia tonsa
GAGTAAGGGAGGGGACAATGGATTGAATATTCAATTTTTAAGAGTCTCAGACTTTGGGTACTGGCTTAAAGGGAATGTGCAAGAATTCAGCAGGTTCTAGCGCCCCGTTAACTAGCTGAGTTAGTTTTAAATATAGCACACAGAAAAATTTGTCCTTAGATGACTGGTTTTAACAAATTTTTTTCTCAAGAAAATGTCATTTCATGTATAGAAACTCTACTGTGATATTTATGTATTAAACGATCTAAGAAATTTAGGTAGCAGTTAAAATATATGAGAAGGGTTGACGAGGTTCTAAGGGTGATTTTTCTAGTGATTAATTACAGAATGTTTACTCCATTGTGATGTACTGGTAATTTAATTTTCAAGTAAATGATTTTTTTCTTAGAACTAATTTTGTTCTTAATTATATTACCCTGATCCCTTTACAATTTTGGTCATTTTTTTTTTGGATAAATCTGGTTTTCATTGCTTTTTAGTGAAAACTCTTAAATTGAATTAATTGCCCATTGTCCCCTCTCTTACTCCCTGAGAGCAATCAGTCCAGACGTTTTATTGATCTTAATGGACCAAACATAAATCACATCCAAATTCTCGAAACAAGGAATTTTAAATAAAGCAACTGCTAATGTAACGTTTCTGTTAAGTTCGAAAGGGCGGGACGGTCAGATTTTTCGTTGGTACATCAGACGACGAGACCTACCCTGGTCCAGACTGTTCCCTGGAGCTTGTTGTCCTGGATGGAGTGCCCGACAATGAATATCCTCCCCAGAGGAAGTCATTTGAGATGTTCAGATGGATTGAAAATCATTATGGCAACTCGTAAGTAGTTAGATTTTGTTTTTGTCATGTATCTGAAATGCCATGCGATTTCTGTTTTTTATTCATCATTAAATACTAGCTGCTGCGCACCTAATATCTATTGAAGGGAGAGTGAGGGGAAAGAAAATTAGTTTAAAGACTTTTAAAAATACTTACCTATTGTTTAAGATCCTATTGGTTTATGCGAACAGATGACGACGTGTTTGTGAACACAGAAAACCTTTTCAACTTCCTGCTCGGAATTGACTCTGACAGGATCCATTTTCTGGGTCAGGCTGGCAGGGGCAGAGGCGAGGAGGAAGGACGGCTGTCCCTCCAGTGGAATGAGAACTTCTGTATGGGCGGCACTGGCATGATTATGTCCAGGTGAAGATAAATAAATATTTTTGTTTACATTTTTATTTAATGATTTAGAAAACAAAATGTTATACCTATCTTCAATAGTATTGTCACTCTCTAATGTTGGCATAGAAAAAATAGGATTAAGGGACATTAAAAGCATCGCTCTTCAATAGTTTTTTTCGTCAGTTACTGGATGTCTATATGCTGAAGTTGTAGGATGTTTGTGTGTCTGTTTAGATTAAAGCTATATAAAATCTTGTGCATCTAGACCATTTTTTTCTAAGGATAACAATTTATTTAGATCAACACTACAAATGTTTGTGCCAAAGATAGACACGTGTCTAACCAACCTTTTGACAAATCACGAGGACGTCGAGATCGGCAGGTGTGTCATTTTGGCCACTGGTCATGCCTGTACCTGGGCATTCGAGATGCAGACTCTGTTCTACCATAGAGCTGGAGGCAAAGATGACAAGGTTAGAATATACTTTTACTGACGGCTATGTCTTATGACCAGTGTCACCTATTTGGAGGGTTTTTAATAAACTCCCCACTTACAATTTTAGTTTTCAAAAAGAATATTTAAAAAATTGGGAGGGGGGGGTTATCTTGGGAGGATGGAGGTACCCAATAGATATAAACCTTATAAAGAGCTTCGCTGCACACACTCACACACACACACACACAGGCACTTTTACTTTTATGTTTCACTTTGTGTTTTGTTAACAATGTTCATGGACGAAAAAAAATCCTGATTATAAGGGCAGTTTTGCCCTCGAAACGTTGATTAAAATTAAAAGTCTGATGCCTTGAGTTTTTTTATCTCAGGATTTTACATGTTGGGTCCTACTTTTATGTAAGGATACATACAAAATTACCAATATGAATAGGTATATCCTTTCTTTTTATTTCAGGGTTTAGAAATTGAACCAGACAACCTCAATGAGAACATATTGAACACAGCAATTACAATCCATCCGATCAAGACGCCAAGCAACATGGAAAAGCTGGCACTCAAGATCAAGTCAAAACGACGGCTCCATCAGATGACCATGAAACATAAATTAAGGTAAAAGCTGAATTTTTGACGATCATTGGCTTTGATAATATTTATAAAAACCTTTTTTCAGGTGTCCTATTTCAGTTTTAATAGCAAGTCTTTGTATTGATTTATGACAATAAAATGGATTTAGAATATACGTGGATATTAAGACTGGGGAAAATTATTTAGCTTATATTTTAGCCCGCTGTGTGTTTTACTTCATTAGAGAACATGAAAATATTGTGTAAGATCCTAGTAATAAAAATCCATAGATAAAAAGTCTTAAATTTTGATGAAATAAATCTTGTTTTATTAAGATTCGAACTCGATACCCTAACTGGAGGTGATAAAGAAGACCCAATGAAATATAATGTTGGACAGGGTAATGTTAAAGAAGTATCTGTAAGAAGTATTGATAATTTGGAAGATTTGCCCTATGTAAAAGGTAATGTTTTATTGGAATTGTTTAAATAGTTAAACTACTCTGTATTTGTAACCTTATCTTTAGCTTTGTAATTAGGAAGGGTGGCTGGAAATTAGACGTTAACTTATTCACTGGCTTAAAGCTTTATTGAATTTTGATTGACTAGTAGTGTCCAAACTTTTCAACTAATAATTTGAGAGATGGGGTAATTTAGTCATCGCTAATGATAAATTATCATTATCTATTAATATTATTATCCATTGTATTAACCTTAAAATCCCTGATTAGTGATTGGTATTAAACTTTTCACGCTAACTTCATGTTCTTTTGTTAAAATACCTAGGGAATTTAAAATGTCATTTGTTTCTAACATTTAAACCTTGAGGGTTTTATGAAATAAACCCAGAAACTCAATACCTACCTAGATTATGTACATTTATTTCAATTTCTTTTATTTGATGTGCGTTTTAGCCTAAGGTTTATTGTGATATTATTTATTTTGTAGGTGACTGGGATTTTATTTACGGGCACAGCTTATACTCAATTAAGGAAGGTCGCAAGAAGGTCAAAGTTCCCAACCAAATGAATTCAGCCCTGAACCGGATCATCACCCAAGTCGTCGCCAAGATCAACCTAGACGCGCGCGAGCGCGGCCGGACGATCGAGTTTCGCGATTTGTACTATGCATACGTCAAACACGACCCACGATTTGGAAATGTTTATATTCTAGACATTCTGCTGGTTTACAAGAAATTTAAGGGTAAAAAGATGACAATAAAAGTGCGGCGGCATGTGTTTGCGCGCGAGGTCATCCTAAAAACGCACGTTCATGTGCGCGAAGTTGACACAATGCCGACTCCGGCTGTTCCTATCGTGGTACCGGGCGATGCTCCGGGTTATGATACAGATGAACGACATGCTATGACAATCCTGTTTACTATTTCCGGTGACAATAAGCTTTCAGCATTACAAAGATTTCTTCAGGGATGTTGTTGTTTGTAGTTTTTCTTTTAATTATAATGTCTTTATTAGGATGGCAAAAGCCAATAGAGAATTCATAATATCTTTGTTTATTCTTTTAGGAAAAAGCATTGCCCCCACCCCCACTCTTAAAAAAAGATCTTCTCAATACAGGGACAGGAAACGTAAAGATAACCTGCCTTCCTATTTATTAGGACTAGTGGTAGTGGCAACGCCTCTACAGGCCTCTAGGGGCACCGAGGGAAGGAGGAGGGGAGAAAGTCGACCCTCCACTTTCCATTTTAATTAAAACTAAAGAAAATTAGGTAAATGGATATATTTAAGGACGATATCTCTCGAAGTGTAGGCACCAAAAAAATCCAAACTTTCTTTGTATCTTTAAGAAGTTTCACTGTTAAGTAGATTTATATCGGTTCAGTGGTTTTCAGGATCATTTGCTACCGACAGAAATACATCCTGTAACTTTTATATAAGTGGTTATATTAGGTAGATAATCTGTTCCTGAATTGGATTTTAAAATAATCTTTTTTTAATTAACAAAATAGATAACAAACAATCATTACATTGTCAGGACTATGAACGTGAGGTGTTACTGAACATGCAGCCAGTGAAACTGCTGGTTGTCCTATTTCGTGACCCCACCCATGGTGCGGAGATTGAAAACTTGCTCAAATCCAAAGTTGCAAACCTCGAGAAGGACTATCCGGGCTTCCACTTCCAAATTGTCGAGCTGGGGGTCAATGGCAAGAATGGGATTGGCGGGTTTTCGCGCGGTGTTGGCTTGTCCGAAGGTCTTGCGCATTGCCGCGATTCTGATCTTGTGTTTATTCTGGATGTGGACATTAAATTCAACCTCAAGGCAGGATTTTGTTAGATAAACAGAAAAAGATTAATTTAAAAATTATTTTTTAAAATTTATGATACAACTTTGATAGGTATTAACTATTAATTACACTTTCTTACGTTTCTTTTAGTCCCCAACCCTCTTGGAATTAGTAATCTGTTCCTGAGATTAACTTTACCTAAAATATGACTATATTAATAAAGACAAATTTACTTTAATTTCTATCTATGTAGATTGTCTATACTTTGTCAATTGCCAGACATAACCTTACTAAAATATGTATTCTAACAAAGTACCAATTTATAGGCACTGGAAAACGTGCGTCGGTTCACAGTTGAGTCACACTCCGTCTACTTTCCCATCGTCTTCAGTGAGTTCCAAGACGCCGGCGGTTACTGGCGAGACTTTGGGTACGGCATCATGGCCGGCTACAAGAAGGATATCATTACGGCGGGTGGATATAATACCAATATCAAAGGTTGGGGGATAGAGGATGTGGATTTATATGAGAAGTTGCTGAAGAGCAATATTACTGTGTTTAGAAGTGTTGAACCAAATCTTATACACAAATATCATAAGGTAACATTTTCATTCAATAAAATGTGAACATCTAGAAAGTTATAGGGGGGGTGTCAAAATCCCCCCCCCCTCCCCCTTTCAATCCCTGTGCACGTCACTACATAAAAACCCTTTTTTACCAATATGAAGCTTCTCTGTAAATGAAGATCATGTCGTCCAGCAGTAAGCGAGATCTTTCAATACACAAATACTTACAGAGATACAGCCAGAATGACATCCTATTATTTCAGGTAACCTGTTCCTCCAGCCTGCCACGTGACCAAGCCATGATGTGTGAAACCAGCCGGGCAAACACCTTCCTCTCAATCAACTCTCTTTACAACCTGGTTCTAAATTCTTCCATTATCACCCCCTGACTACAAAATGTCCTCATGATAATATTTTTTCTAGCATCAGCCCCAAGATATTGTAGTAGTACAGCCAACATCAAATATGTTCTAGTCCATTGTTGATCTTATTGTTATGAACCTAATCTTTATCTAATCATACACCACACTGTCCTTGTACTGTACTGTACTTTATGAAATGTACAGGCAGTACACTAGTTTACAATCGCCAAAGATTATAACAGCTACTTAATACAACCTAGCTACGTCCTTTTAAAAATATTATATAAATATGTTATTAATCTAACTTGTGACTTATCAAATGAAATCATTATGATGGTTTTCAAACATTTATAATCTCATTATTATAAAAAAAACATGACAACCTGTATAAAAATTTTTACTTCTGTTATGAATCTTGTCATAATACCACCATTTCTTCCGCTAAAGGCCAATTGAACAATTAACCAACGTCTTCTATGATTTACTTTCTGAATTTTGCTACCATATCGGCTTTGTAATTATCAGCATAAATGTTTCATACTAGTAACCAAATATTTAAGCTTTATCAACTATTGCAGCTATAATGAAATTAGTTTGATAAAAATATAGACGTTAAGCAAAAACAAAGTTTTAAAATTTTCTTATAACTGCCAAAGTTTTCATGACATAATAATACAGTCTTAATAATCGTAATTAGTTTGGTAATTATTATTAGGGCTCGGCATCCGCGCGTCAGCTGCCTGTAGGCCTCAGGAAATCAACCTTTTACATTTTTTAAAATCAGCTGACATTCTAAAATTAACCCAATCCCTCATTAAAAAAATTAAAGCATACAAACGGGTTTAAATTTGAGGCTTAGTTGCGGCTGACGCGCGGCTGCCGAGCCTTGATTATTTTAAAGATATTAATTGTATCCAAAATTTGTAAAATCATTGATGGTGAATATTTCTTGCCACTTGCCACCATAATCATATCTCTTATATTTATCTTAGAACTTAATCTCTTGAAACCAAATTAGAAATATTTCTAGCTTATTTTTATCCATTACCAAAGCATTAAGATTAGTTTTAAGTAGAAAAAATGTGATAAGGCATTTATTTCTTTATAGGAAATTTATAGTTTTTGTGTGAACGTTATTAAGGTTTAAGCTTAAAAAGTGATTTTTCAGCTTGATTAGATTCTTCTAATGTCTCTTTCAACTATTTTATTAACATATTCCCTAAAAAATTGCAAATCGAGGATGTTTTAAAAATCAAGCTGAAATTTCAACTTTTACTTATCTATTGGATGATGTGATAAAAGTCGTAAAGTAAAACCTAAACCCATGAAAAAACAATGCAATTTTTGTGCCTTTTTCTAGATTAGGGTCCAGACCAATCTTCTTAATTGTCGTCCCAATTTTTATATAAAGTAATATTAGAGAAAAATCGTGTAAAGTGGGTTCTTTTTGAAAAAATATTAAGCACAAATTTAACAAAAAAAATTATGTTATTAGGAATATAGTTTATAGATTTTAAAATGTTTTTCATTGTCAGAAATGAAATTAAAATTTTAATCAAAAACCCGACCAATTTTGTTCAGTAAGTATGTCTTGTTTTAGAAATTAAAATAATTTAATTTACTCTTTATGCTTTGTTGAGTCTATAAAAGCTTTAATGATACTAATGCTTATTTAATGATTATTATTATATACTTATATTTTTCTATTTCATTAATATATAATATATTTAATGTTAAGTTTAATCCCAATTTATATCCATATTTTAACTATTTCAATCTTATTTTACTATTACAATTACATTATAACCACCTAAATATTTCTTAAAAGACCTCCAAAGACAGCTTATCAATCTATTCAACTTCTATTTATCAGGGCTTTGTAGCTTCAAGGCAGCCATAGATTATTGATTAAATATTTAAAACATCAATATTATTGAGACTTGTAAGCCCTGTTTTTTTTTTGTAAATATCTAAGCTTATCATTATAATCTCAATTACAAAATACTCACATAATATATCTATCTAGTGTTATTAATTATGTTTTAATTATATATTTACAATATAATGATGCATAAATGTTAATTGTTTTGCTTAAACACTTATTTTTATTTAAACAATTAAATTGCAAAAAATACCCTAGAGCTTTTTTCTTTGATTTTTAGCTTTGTCTTATTTTTTTTGCTCTGTGGAAATAAAGGTATTTAGTTTGTTACCTATTTTGTAAATCTTGATGCAATGCTTTAACTTTTGTTTGATTTTTGTATAAAGATAATTTTATTTTTGGATATCTTTTTGTTGCTTACGCTTTATGTTGTATGTTAGCACATTTTCTGAGCTTATTTGATTATTATTTTAATGTTCATCCCAAAGTTTTATGTTCTGTTTACCCATCATGTTAACTCATTTATTGTTTAATTTTTTTTACAAAAAAAGCATAGGTAATTTTATAATCTCTTGGAAATATTAATGTTTTAACCAATCCTGGAAACCGAGTTTGAATTCTGTGCAAGAACTAAAGACTTATTAGATTTTAAAAAGATTTAATTGAAAAGGTAATTACAAATCTTAATATTTAAGAATCTGCGAGTTGCAACGTGTGATCAATTCGAATTTGTGAGTAGTTACCCACAATTGAATTTTCATGTTCATTTTAAGGCCTGACTTAGGTGCTTTGAAAATTTAAACTTGGTTTCCAGCGAGGGCGTGTATTTTATGTAATTTATCAGAGAGTTTATGACGAATCTCATGATTTTTTTCTCAAAAAAAATTTACTACAAATTATCTAATTAACCATATCAATGTAAATATTTAACTTTTCTAACATAAACATTTGTAATTTATAAATATAAAAGCATTTTACTCTGTGGTAACTCAAAAATGCAACTAAAATGCTCAGACAGATTTTAATAAAAAATAGATTTAGAACTTTTTGACATTTTCATCCTAACTTTACATTGTTATTGCTTCTTAATATTCAACTTTGTATGCTAAATATGTGCAAAGTATTATGTACATAAAATAATATTAAAAAATAATCATAATCAACCCATCCAAATACTCATTGTAAATGTGATTTGCTTTTCATTATAATAAACAATCTTGTTTTGATTCTGCTACATAAGTATTTGATTTTGTGTGTGTCGCATTTGGGCTTTCAATTTTTGCAAAAGCTTTTTCTATCAAAATTTCACTTCTTCTTCTAAATAAATAAATTAATGTTTTTTAGTTCATTTGCTTCACACTTTTAACATTGTTAATTATCAAGACACATAATTATTATTATACACGCTATGTTTCAGATAAACCCCCAAAAATTCCTCCCCACAAACCCCCATCCCCCCTTTAAAATAAAATGCGTAAGAACCGGTTTGCTGCGCTGCTTCTGCTAATATCAGCCTTGTTGATCATCTATCTAGTTAAATTAGAAACCAGTTATCTCAGTTCCTCCAGAACCTTGGCCAACTATGATTTCTCCGGGTTTAACAACACAGTGGGCTCCAGGAAGCTGCTGGTCCCCAATATTATTCATTTTATCATTTTTGACAAGACTGATGTGGATTTTGTTATGTTTGTGTGCATGCTGAGTGCCTGGTTGAACCATAGGAATGGATATATTATTACTTGCATCTTACACCAGATTATCATGTACTCTAATAAAGTAAAACTTGTAGCTGGCTAAAATAATGATCGCTCTCATCCACTCCCTTTACCCCATCCCCTAACTCTCCCACTGGATGAACGAACTTACCAATAAGTGATATCCATGGTAGCAATCTAAAATGGCGAAAATTTTCCCCCTGTCATAATATTCACGTATATTCTATATCCATTACCATAGGCCATCACAGTTGATGTTGCATACAAATGTAAAGATGGAGGAAAAGTCAAAGTATCTAACGGTGCTGCGATCTGTGATGGGTAAGGATTTGTTTATTTTTAAACTGAATACAATTCTATTTACTTAAGTAACCAGATGTCTGTTTGTTTACTATCATTTACTAAACTAACATGATGTCTACTATTGTCTACTGTTTGTTTATCCAATCAGGTCTTTAGCTTTTTTTAAAGGGTCTTCCCAACTATAACACATCTCCAAAAAAAACGCATTTTAGATAATAAAAATGTTAGTGTTAAATGTTAATTTGTAGCTCATCAAAAATAGTACCTACCTACTCATGAAAGTAAAGTTATAAACTTTTTAATTTTGAAGGTGATGGCTTGGTTATCCAGCATCTCCCCCAGCCCAGTCACGTGTTTGGAGTAAAGCTTGCCATAGTGCACCACGCTGCTGATGTGGCTAGGCTACAAGTTCTTTCTAAATATGGTGGCATTTACCTAGGTATGTATATAATATTATTAGAAAAATGGATATTATTTTAGGACATACGTCGGTGGAAAATTTGTCGTCAATTTAGCTTGCTGAAATTTACCTTATTTATTGGTCAGTTGGCTCATCAAGTAGGCTTTAATCCATCCCTTCTCCTTTAAAGTGCCCGGTGGATGAAATTATCGTTATTTTAGCCAGCTTAAAGCATCACTTTATCAAAGTACATGAAAATCTGGTGCAATATCGATTATATACAAATATCGATTAGTTATATAGAAAGATAATAGATTAGGTATTCTTATTAAAATGAACAAGGAAATAAGAAAGTCTGAACCATAGAAAGGCTATGCATTGTATAGGTACAATATAGTTGAATTAGTTACTACACCTCTCTTAGACACATGCCGTTACGTCAATTGCTATGAATTGGGAAATAAAACCTTTCACCTAAAAATATTTCAGATTGGGACGTGTTTGTAGTAAAGAGTTTGAATAGCTTCCGCCATTACGAGTGTGCAATTGGTTGGCCCGAAGGAGCCTACATAGGAAATCAAGTGATTGTGGCGCACAAGAATGCCAGGTTTCTAAAACTATGGCTACAGAGTTACAGGTAAATTATATTATTTTATATAATATACTTGTTTTTGGATTTTTTTTGGGAGTTTTATTTTAAGTTTTTTTTTTAGATTTTATACAAACTAGTTATTAGACATATGCATTTTAATCTATTAAATGGCTAGTTTTGACTGAGTGAAACGATGGAGGCAAAAATTTCGTATATTTTATTCAAGATACTTCCTATTGTCTACATTTTTTTGTTTATGAAATTTTTCTCCCTTCTTTGCTTTGAGATGTATTATTGTAATTAGGGGGGGGGGGGCGTTGCAGGAATTATCAACGCTCCCATTTATAGAAGAAATTTGAGAAACTCTCCTTTCTACCCAATTACTATTTACACCTCCCTGGAAATACCCTGTGTACGCCACCGAATGAAATTTATTGTGTAGGGATTACCACCCGTCTGAATGGTATTACAATGGTGGAGAGGTACCAACCAAACAGATCCTGGTACCACGTCCAGGACTTGTGCACCGGGTGTACACAGAGTTTGGGGTAGAGGCTCTGGATAAAGAGCTGTATCAACAAAACTGGCAGGATTATAGTAAAAGGTAAAAACAGAAGGGTATTTCATTAGCTGAGAAGCCACTCTATATCTAAAGTTAAAACGAAAGTTTAGACAAATTTTTGAAAGCCACAAATTCTGTCATTCAATTATTGTCGAATTTTAGAAATCGAAAAAGAAATCCTTTTAACTTTTAATAAATAATTTAATAGGTATTTCTTCAGCTTGTTTTTTTTTACTTTGCTACCTACCAAAATATAGTATAACCACTAAAACCACTTATTTAGATACACAATCCATCTGCTTGCCAGTCACAAGTATCTGCACGACAAGGCTGTTCTCACAGAAGAGGAATATAACAAGTGTAACTGTACCTTTGCCACATTAGTAAACTCTGTTATCAGCCAGGTATGGAAAAAATAGATCTATTATTATTAAATCTTACACCCTGATTACACCTCCTACTGAATTAACGAACATTAGTACGATAAATTCCTTATTTAAGTAGGTACCTAGGTAATTTAATATTTACTTTCTTGAAGGAGTTATTTTCTTGTCTTTTTAGATAGCAGATGAGCAGCTGTCGGTTCTAAATAATGCCGCGTTAGAGGATAAACTAACCAAGTACCTGAATAATCAAATTCAATCTAATTCATTACTCAAGAAACATTTGACTCCAGAAATTTTAGCGGATTTAAAGCATCAAATGACAAGCTCGTTTCATTCAACCATTTTTGACGTTGTAAAAACAGGTGAAATATTCCTACTTTCAACAAACAATAATTTTAATAAACTTATCAAAATACCTAGCTAATAATATTTTATACCTATTAAGCATGAATGACTTAAAAATCTTTAAACATTTTTAGTAAAAATGTTCAAAGATTACAAATAGCTAAACTTTTGAACAAATGATGAGACTAAATTTAAATATCTTTATAATTCTGTAAAAATAGATAGTTTATGAAATAATGTGGTTTATAATTAATAGGTTTGTCCAACCCAGATTCTAGTGTTGGTGTCCTGGTTCCAGATACCGAGTCCTATCATACTTTCAAGGTACTACTAACGTCCAACGTCCTTTTTTTAATTAACCAACACCAAAGTAATGATAATAGAAGGGAAAAATGTGCTGTTTATTACACTAGTCTCCAAAGTTTTGGAATTACGTTTTCATTTTCGTTGGGTTAACATCTTTGGTAACTTTTATTGAATTTTGATTCGT
>LS046435.1:0-13177 GCA_900241095.1 Acartia tonsa
CTTGCTTTTGACTGTTACAGTGATGTGTGACAAGGAAAGGTCACAAGTACAACTACAACTAATTAGATGCACATGCACACACAGACACACACAAACACATGCCACAGAAACACAAACACACATGCACACACACACACAAACACACATGCACACACACACATGCACACACAGAAACACACATGCAAACAAATTTGTAATTACAGAGTGTTTTTTAAGTATATAAAATGATGTCTTATTAAAAAACGAATTACAACCACAAATTAGTTATATACACTAGCTCAAAAAACAAACAAATTTGTAATTACAGAGTGTTTCAGGAAAGTACATTAAGGGCTGTTCTTTAAAACGTTGAAGTACAATCGAATCACATGTAGATTGTACATGCACACACAAATAACTTCACAGAGACCTAAAAATGTGGACATTCAGTATATAACAACAGTAGCAAATGTACATTAAAGGCTGTCCCAGAAATGTTAAAAGTAAAACAACTATCGAAAAAAAATCAAAACTACAATAACTATTAGATTGTGCATATACAGGGTGTCCCAATTGATAACAAAGTATAATTATTAGAAGTATAACTGTAGACCAAATTTTGTTTGGGCACCCTATATGTATAACACATAGTTTATATGTCATTTAAAAGGTAAATGGGTGTAGTTTCAAAATTTTGAAATACTTTTAAAATGTTGATAAATGACATTTTGTCATATTTTGAAGATTATTAATTGATTAGAATAAAGACAGAATAGAATAAAGATTAGAATAAAAATATGTCCTAGATAGAGGCTAACAAAATAAAATTGAAGATATAACCTTAAATTCAGGTTAGGTTAAATTGTATTCTATAAGTATACTGGATAGCCCATAGGGGTGAAGTATAGGTAAAAACTTCTCCTTTTAGGGACGTCCAAGCTTTACATTTTTACGGGGCTGATATGGGGGGTTTAAAAGTTTTGAAGGGGTTAATTAATCTTTAATTTTTTCGGGTAGATATGAGCCTTGGACGTCCATGCCTCACTTATTTTCAAGTTGTATATAAAGAAATAGACGGAGGGGTTCATTGCTCGATAGACATTTTTCTACTAAAATTATCGTAATTCGGCACAACCTTGGTTTCGATGCAATTTCATTACTTGAAGTTAAATTAAATAGTTGGAAATTAAGTATCAATCTTAATCAATTATATAAAATTTATTTACAAAAAAGAAATTCGATATTTAAAGTGGGGAATTCTACATTTATTGGGCATAATGTTGTAAACATAGCATCTCTATAATGAAATCTTGAAGTAGTTACTAATTAATATAAAATTTATGACTAGAATGTTTTACAATAGTAATAGCGATGTCACTATTTATTTGGAGGGTTGTGATGTTTCGCTTTTTTGATTTTGTAATCCTTGTTTAACAGCTTCTTTTCAATAAAACTGAGACATCAAATTTTTTGGCTCTAATCCTAAATTTTTATGATGATTGATTCTAAATTTTACAATAACATAAAAGCACCTTTTTATCATTACAATGGTGATTGTTTTACAAAAAATAACTACACCCAAGCAACGAATGCAAAATAAAAAAGTTGCTTTATTGGCAAAAAAAAAACTTTGTACCTAATAATCCCTGCTTAATATTATTTTACACGTTTATTTTGATCAGAAATGCTAAAAAGTGCATATTCCAGTTTATGACGGTTATTAAAGATCCATAAAATGTCCCCCTAATTTTAATATTTCAATAAAGTTTAAAAGATATAAGTTTTAAGTGAAGCTAGACTATGAGTTAATTTCTTCTGTTTTGTTTATATAATATTTTTTAAAAATCATGTATCTATCTATCTATATAGTTAATGTTATGTCACCAAAATATTCTATCATTTGAAATATTCTTTTTTTGTCCAGATTCAAGTGAAGGAGGGGTTTTCACCCACCCCGAGCATTTGTTCCTGGATCCTGGGAGTGGCAGGTTCACTCACATAAACCCAAGCTTTCCAATCCAGGTACTGATTGATAGATAGAGAGGAAGAAAGGTGGATAGATAGTAGATAATATGGTAGATAGGTAGGTAGATAGGTAGATAGATAGATAGGTAGGTAGAAAGATAGATTTGTAAATAAAGTGATAGATAGACAGATAGATGCAATTAAACAGATATACAGATACGTAAATAATCAAATAGATATGCACCTAAATAAACAGATAGATTGATATGTTGTTAAACTGATAGATAGAAAGATGAATAAACAGATTTATAGAATATAGATGGGCAAATAGGTAAGGTTTACACTTTTGGGTAATTTTTTTGCGAGGTTGGTGGTACCCAATCCTAAAAAAGATATAAACCTTCCCAGGACCTATGCGAGGTTACTCGGTAAAGGAGAAGTGTATCGGTTCATTGGTTGGCGAGATCCTTCTGTACACACAGACAGAGATCCTTTTGCTTTAGGGATAAAGTAATCCATTATTTAGGAGTCTAGATTATATTCTGGGCTAGTTTACCCTCACCCTGGAGAATTGAAAGAGCAGGAGTCAGAGGACAGGGTTGAGGACGGAGATAGTCAGGAAGAAGAGAGACAACTTCTATCTAGGTAGGCTTATTCTTTTATTTGCAGCAGTAGCAGGATGTCTATCTATCAGTATAAAGCGAATAATTTCCCTAACCATCGGACTGTTATGGATCTTCTTTTCATTGAAGCTGTCAATGCAAGGAACGGATTTAGAATATACGTTGATTTTTGACAGTGGAAAAATTGTTGTCAATTTTTGTTGCTAGCATGGACAGTTTGTTCATCCATAAGGAGGGGAGGGGATGGGGTAAAGAGAGTAGGTGGGGAGTATTGTAATTGTAGCCAGCTTCACTTTATTAGAGTACATGATAATCTGGTGAAAGATTTAAGTGATATCAAATCCATTATTCAAGATTGTTAACTATTTTGGGGAGAATTTTTTGAAGGACAGATCACTGCAACCATAAAAAATATACCCCACATAAACATTCGTTTTCTTTCATAAAAAAATGATGATATAACACATGTAAATAAGAAAAGTAAGATCTTACTAAATAAAATTAAGCTATACAGTAAATTAAAAATGAGAAATACTTTTGTCATAATCGATCTTGTTATAATTTTAGATTTGCTGAAGAAGAGGACTTAAGCGAGTATTCTGAAGATGATGAAAACCCAACAGAACCACCAACCCCTGACATATTAGGTACCTATCAGAATATCTATCTTCTAAATGTATATTTTTCTATGACAAAAATGTACGGAATGTCAGTAATAAATAAGCAGAATAGAATGTATAAGTTTTAACAAAATTTTGAGTAAATTTGTTGCAAAATTACTATATAACAGGATACTGTTTAATGACATAATTACATTTTAGTATTTGATTATAGAGATGCAACTTTTATAACATTGTACCTTGTTGTAAGAGAAATCAATATTCCAAAAACCGGATGAATAGGATTAAATTCCATAAAAATTTGTTGCTAAAAAGGTTTAATAAATTTGCTTTTTACCAACTTCTATTGCTTTTTATTCAAATTTTATTTTTTAAATAGATTGTTTTCACCAAAATTTTTCTTTGAGATGTAAATATTATTCTATCTAAATTAATAAAAATCCATACTTGAAACCAAAATATAAATAATCAAACATCATTTTAAAGTCAAACTGCTTGTAATTGTAATTATGTATATAAGTAGATATATTATTTACTATATAAACAAGATTTCGGATATAGTCCTTTTCGTGGCAATGCCTTTTAAGGGACGTTTCATCGTATTTTCACAGTAGCTTTTCTCCTGGCCAATATCCAAACCCTGCGGGGCAATCACCTAACCTAACATAACCTAACCTAAATTAATCTATCAAAAGTCATTGTGAAAATACGACGAAACGCCCGTTAAGAGGAGCTGTCACGAAAAAAAACCTAAGATTTCTTTTAATATTAAATTATAGCACACTCTATTATTCTTCTCAATTTTTTCCTAATGAGTGATTAAGGCAAAATTTTTAGGCACTTTAAAGTACGTACATAAACTAATTATAGTTTAGATTTGCTCATAGTATGTAAGGGATACGAGACTAGACGTAAAATTCAAATACATACCCAATTATGAAATTACCCCATCAGAAGAGTACAATTATTGGTTGACAAGTTTGGACACTGCTTGTTTTGATTCAAGAACCAAAAGTTTTTGAGCCAACGTGGTTATAAACTTTGGGTATTAGTGTTATTTAGAGTCCAATGCTCCTTCCTCCCTGCTTTGTGCTACTAATTACTCTATCTATATTATTGCACACCTTCTAAATTGTTCTATTAATGATTTACTCAAAGATTCCCTTTTTATCCGGTACATTCCCTCAAACCTATAATAGACAACAAAACACCCACCCTATATTTTGTTTATAAAAAATTTATATATTTCTAGCCCCTGGGGGGGGGGGGTCTTAATACCTGTAATATTGCATTCCTACAGATATCTTCTATCCTTTACCTAACCTTAACTAAAATGATATTAACAAATACGGGTTTTTTAAAATTTTGTTGGTGGTCCAAATGTAATGTTAGGGAAGCTTCCTTTTATCACACTGCATTGTGATATTATAATTTTTTTTATTCATGTGATTGTGTGATTTATGAAGGGTTAAAAATGAGAGAAATAAAAAGGTTTTCGCGTGTTTTTTTGAAGAATTTTTGTGTTGGTTCATTAAGTTTTCCAACATCACATGCTATGGAAAAACATATTGTTGAGGAATTATATGGCGAAAACTGCTAAACATTTTTTTCTTATATAAAACTCTCCAAGCCAATGAAGAAAGTAAGATATTGAATACTGATTATAAATTTCATTAAAGTATAAGTTTGATAAATTTAGCAATATACTTCTGTACCATTAGAAAACACACTATATATATTCCCCATTATTATAAGCAAAGATCCCCCCCTCCCTCCACTGGGGTTATTGACTTAATAAATCTTGTCAGATGACAGCCATAGGTTAATATCATAATTATTACATCACAGTATGGGGTTAATATTCACAGCAAGTTATCTTAGAATTACATTTTTAGGTTATTTACAATTTTCCTGTATTTTTTCTATAAAATATCAGAGAGAGAGGGGGAGGGGGAGAACAATAAACTGAAAATGATACTGGTCCCCATAGTTTTTTAAATGTTCTCATTGGTTATCTTACAAACTTTGGGTACTTTCATTAAGTCTTGATTGGTTGGTTCAAACTTTTAACAAGTATTTTAAGTCCAATGAAGGGATACTTTTGTTAATCTTTCTTGAGGACGTAAATTTATCGTCCATTGTCTTATCCCTTAAGATCCCTAATTTTTTATAATTCCATTTTATAAAATGCCGCGCTGTGATTGGCTGAAATTCGGCGCACCCCGATCTGGCCCACCACTAAAATGATTTAAAGATCCAGCTCAGAGATGTTACAGGATAAGACAATGACAATAAATTGATGTACATTCCCAATGACAATAAACAAAATTATATAGACACTGCTGCTGGTTTTTCCAACCATTTAAATTAACAATATGAAAGTGTAGTCTTTTAAAAGCTATAAGCAATACAAGGCAATTCTGTAAATTTTATGATGGGCCAATTATATCGGCACAACCCAACAAAAGTAAGTAAATCACTCTAAGGGAAGATGATTATAGAAAAGATTAATCCTCTAAAGAATGTTCATGATTGTTCATGCTAATTTATGTTATCACTAACATACGCTTGCGTATATAGGTGTTCATATTTTCCAGTTAAGATAATGATGAAGTAGCTGTCTATAGTGCCCTAGCATTATGGGGTTAGCTGTCAATGCTGTTGGCCTACCTATTCTATAGACGCCAGGAGATACCCTATAACCTCTTTTCTAAGGCATTTCCTACTCCCTTTCCTTTCTCTTCCCTACTACTATGACGTCAATAGAATAGGTAGGCAAAAAGCAGTGACACCTATCCCCATTTTCCTAGAGCACTAAACACATCTATAATGACTATAATGACAAAACATTAAGTATATGCACGTACAAAAAAATTGTAATTGCCATTTTTGAAGGAAGTCTTCTTGTTGCTTTTGATGAGAATATTAGAAAATGTATTATTATCTTTGCATATTTGTTATTAAAAGTATGTATCTAAAGTAAGAAAATTATCAGGTTTATTGATAACAACTACAGGTAAATAAACAGAATATGCATAACTTTTTAATAATGACTTAATGATCTTGCCGGCAATAAGTCTTATCTTGTACTGTATTGAATAAAGTAGTAAGGGTTTTGAGCTTTAGACCTCAATAACTACTAAACCGTTTGGGTTCTGTATTTAGTCCTGTGAAGATTTTAGGCTTTTTGAATTTTAGACTTAAGTCTTGGAATTTTATAAAACTATTTTTGGCCCCTCTCAGACCTTTCGAATGCAGAGCCTCGGGATATTTTAAGTGATGATTAGATATATATTCTGATTTGTATTAAAATATTTTAACAACTATATGGCGCGTAGATTACTAGATATTAATATTAAGAACGTATCAAGTCGGATATGCATAGAAATGTATTTTAAGGTAGTTAACGGCCAAACAGTAAGACACATTATATTACTACCTTTCCCCCAGCCCTCTTTAATTTCAATTCATTTCAAAATAAGAGGTGGGGGTGCTGTGCCCCTCTAGGCACTTTGAGGGGGAACCGCTAAATTCTTCATAATTATGACTTGATCCTTAAGTTGATATGATTATTATTGATATAATTTGGCACTAGTCACCATAATACCACATTTATCATTTTATCACATAAACAAGCACGATTGCATCCAAATATTAAAACTTTAATAATAACTATATATCCATGTATCTAAATAAATATTTATCTATCTAACTAACTTTTTATCAATCAAACTATTTATCTATTTGTCTAACTATCTATTTATCTATCTAACTATCTATTCATGTATCTAAATATCTATTTATCTATCTAAATAATTATTTATCTATCTAACAATACATTTATCTATCTAACTATCTATTTATCTATCTAACTAACTATTTATCTATCAAACTAACTATTTATCTATCAAACTATTTATCTATCTAAATATATATTTAATATTTATCTATCTAACTATCTATTTATCTATCTAACTATCTATTTATCTATCTATTTAGGTCAGGGGCATGGTTATAGTTCTGGAGACTGGGACTCTCCCTCCCCAATTCTGAACACAACCCCACCTGCTGCACCGCCAGGCATTGACAATTTTGTTTAGAAACAAATGCATGACGTACCAAAAAATATGCTGACAGACCATATTTGTAGACTGTGTTTTTACATTGTAAAAGAATAATTAGTTATTTCGCAAAAATGTCTAAATAAGTAAATACTTTGTACTAGACAGAAGGGCAATTTTCATTACAAATAAGATGATTATAGAAATTGTAATTGAAAAATATCAAGCATCTATCTTAAATGAAAGCAGAGAAAATAACATTTTCGCCATATCCAACGTCGGAATTAAGAAACGGATAAAGTAAATTACAAAAGATATTACATGTCTAAAGAAAGATTATCCTTGATCATGGGAATCTTCACGATAAAAGATTAACTTGTCTAACCCCAAAAATAATAATAAAAACAACATTATTGTGCCAAAAGTCTTAAACCATTCCTAAATTTATTGCATATTTTATGAATTATACAATTTTCTTTCAAATCTCAGTAGATGTAGATTGAAAATTTCTACGTCAAAATTGAATTTTTAAATTTGAAGGAGGGGCCCTTTCCAGGGTTATAAAAGGATAAGACAATGGCCAATAATTTGATATTCATCCCCAATGATGACACAAAATAAACCTTCTGTAGATTACAATTAGTAGTGGAAATGTTCAGACACTCAACTTAATGAACCAACCAATCAAAATTAAATAAAAGTCCCCAAAGTTGTTAAGCAAAAGAATAATAAAACGTTATTATAAAACTTTTGGGACTATTGTAATAAACAGGCTAATGTTCCCCCTTTCCCTGGGCCCTTTCATTCTTGTATGAGGTTTATTCAATATGAAAATAATTAAAAGTTGTTTTTTTAGCACATTTTTTTTAAATATTAGGCTGTCTTTTCTAGTACCTATCTTAAACTTTTTTGTCTTTGTCCCAACTAAAACTCCGCCCATTTACAATAAACCACACTTACCCTCCTAATGTTTTAAAAAGTGTGTGATTAGCTTTACTTTTACAACTTATCCTGAGGTGAATTCTTAAATAACTTTTATGGCTTACTGCCTCACTAAAATAGTGAGGCAAAATTATCCCCTCAAAATTTTTAGCGAGTCTCACTGATTTTAGTGAGGCAAAGAATTTTAGTGAGGCAAAAGTTTTTTAAGAATCCACCTCTGTTTCATATTAATGTTTTACATGTTATCACCACTTTTTACAGCAGTTTTGAATAACATCTGTTTTGATTCATCTAAAATAACCGCAAATTCCACTTTCTCTCACCTCATCTCTAATAGAAGGAGGTCCCTCAAAGCAACAAAAGTTTGAGTATTAGTTCAATTTTGTAGAATATTAACGACAGCTTAATAGAAGTCATGAAAATGCATAATTATTAAGCATAAATAAAATTGTAAATATTTTCTGTGAGTGATTAATTTACTCATCTAAAAAATTCAAGTAATTAAACATATTTGCATTTGCTAATATAATATAGTTAGTTTCTAATATGGAAAGAAATAGCTATTAATTAAAATATTTTTTGTTACATTGTAGAATAATCTCGCACTTTCTTACTTCAAATAGGTAGTTATGTAAGTCAGTCTATGACCAAATTCATCCATTTTATTTTTACACCAAACTAAAGATCAAAATTTTCTGTATATTCTGTATATTCATGAAGAAGTAATATATAAACGCATTCTCATGAATTCACTCATAAATAAAAGATAGTTGTTTCACCTTGTAGCTTTCTATGGAACATAAATAGTAACTAATTCAAAAGAATAGCAAAAGTTAGGATTAGCCTTTGCTCTTAATCATGAATTATAATCACTTACAGATAAAAATTAATTCAATCGAGTTTGTGAACTGAACTTATATGTAACCTATGGTCATATTAAGAAAACTATATGAGATGAATAAAATTGTAATATTAATAGCAATACAACCCCCTCCCTACTCCCTTCCCTCCAGCCCATACAACCTACCCCTGTCAAAGAAACATTATTGGAAGAGTTATCATCAACAAGAAAAAATGAAAAATAAGGTAAATTATTCATTATTTTTTACTGCAAATGAATTTTTATCAGATGTAATTTTCCTTGCCTGGATATATTTCTATAATGTTTGTTTTATATTTTTGTTATGTAAGATTAAAAGGGAGAGTAGGGAATATAAAGTTTTAAATATCTCAAAGGCAACTAGAAATTTATTTACAGCAATACCGTAACCAATTGTAATCAAATATTATGCTTATTGTCAAATGAAGTTTTATTAATTGTTTATTTTTGTTTATTTAGATATTACCCCTGCCTACAGAAGACCCAGTCCTGTGCCCTGTTAAGAAAACTGATAGAGAAATAATACAGGAAATTAAACACTTTTTAAATCAGGACAATCAATTAATCTAAATTTAACAAAATTATATCTAAATTGTGGATCAATACCTAAGAAGGGTGAATAAGTTGAGAAAAAATATTTTTTAGACCAACAAAAAAGTTTGAAAGTAAACTTTTCATATTTTTTTACTCTAAAGTTATAATTGCAAAGATTTTGTAATAATATTAATTAATATCTTTTGTTTTTACAAAAACATATTGTTAAGTTTAAAAAATTGCTCAAAATAAAACTTAAAAAGTGTGAAATGTCCTTAGGACTGGTTTACCAATATTCTCAAATCCTGGGAGAAGACAAATGATCTCCAGGTGAAGTTTTCTTACTATCAATGCAAATAATTGTTACCAAAAGTATTTGTCAAAATTTTCTCCATCAAATTCTGTATATATTTAAATATTTTTTCCTATTTATATTTTTAAGGTATCTTTATTTTTATTTCACTTATTACTTAAATTCACTGAGGATCATTTGGAAAGTAACAAATAGTAGAATTCTTCCCCTACTCTTATTAATAGTGAGGTTTTGTTGTTAAACAATATAAGAGTTTAGTGGTTGCAACAAATCCAAATTATAATTGGAGCTTTATAAATCTTAAATCCTGTTTACTACTTCAATATTAGACAACAGCGGAATAAATATAAAACTTTTTTAAAATGATGGATCAAATTACAATGTTATTAACGAAAACTTTAGAAGCAAACATGTATGAATTATTATTTCAATCTTTTGTTGCATTTGACAAAGCCAAGCTCAAAATAGTAAAAACACAATAAATTTATGCAGTCAAACATTTGCAAAATTGTAAAAAAATCAGTAAAAAATATTCTTGCAAGTCAACTCAAACTTTTCTTGTAGAAATCAATTGAATTAAAACTTTTCTTTGTGAAAAATTTTCTTCAGTTAAAATTTTACTTTCATTTGGAGCAAATATGAAATATGTATTTCTTTCACAAAATTTCAATACTATTTTTGAAGTTTTTTTCTTTGTGCTTTTTTCCAATCATTTCTTCTCTATAGAAATTTTGAATTAAAGTTTAATAAAAAAATGGTAATTGAATTTGTTGTAATTTGATTTTCAAAAGAGATAATCAAGATTTGATCAACTTAAGAAAAAATTACAATTTTGTCAAAAGATAATTTACTTTAGCTACTATTGAAAGAAATGTTTAATCAGAAAATTCTGTACTTGGAAAGCTGAAAGTTTATGTATTCTCATCATAGGTTTACAATTTTTTCTATATAAATTTTCTGAATTAGACACTTCTGTTTATTATTTAATAGACAAATTCAAAATATATACAGCCATGAACTGAATTCAAGTCAAATAAAGTGCTTGAATGTATAATAGAGTATCTGAATTGTCTTTAAACAATATAAAGTGAATTTAACCTTGTATGTACTCAATACTTAGAGCACCCTTCACTACAAAGAAGAAAATATTCAAGGATATGGAAAGATATTTTTCACTAAAAGTTTATTTTGTCATATCAAAGACCTTAAAAAAGTACCTATCCGCTTTTTCAGCACAGAAAATAAAAGATAAAAAATTGGCACCAAAAACAGAAATGTGGTGTCTAACAGTGAGGTGTTTTTTTTTCTGATAGCAACTATCTAAAACAGTATAAGCGGTTAATATAATGATTTTAGTATAACTTTAAAATTTGTTGGAAGAAAGAGGCTATTGTGGTGTTAGAAATAATAACCATCATGTAACAAATAATTTTTTTTAGAATAAATAATTCCCGAGCACTGAATATCTTAAAATTTTACTAATCCTGACACTTTACCGCAGGTTACACACTTCAAATTCACTCCAATGAAACGGCAAGATGAGAATATTATAAGGAATCTATATGCATTCAAAATTTACATACCTTTACCATTTTCAAAGAGTATTGACATAAAATATGGGATGGTATAACATAAAGTTAGTAATACATATTACATAATCTTTTTGATACAGAGCAACCTATATGGTAGATAAATATGCCTGTTTAGAGAGAGGTAAGCTTGCTTTTTGTGATTTCTAATTAAAGCTATGGTTGATGTGATATATCAAATACAATAAGGTGTTACATATTGCTGAATTGGTTTTAAGCAACTAAAATTTCGTATTAAGTAATTTATTCTTTGAAGTAAAAAAAGAAAATAGAAATCACCTAGGCTTGTAAAAGTAAACTTTTTTATGCAGCCTGAGAAACCTCCAAAAACTACAACTTAAACTGAAAATATTAATATGGAACAACTGCCATAAATGGATTTAATACTTTTAAAGTTTACAGAACAAACGTATATTTTGTATGCCTATGTTAAAGTTTTTAAAATCTGAAAATCTTTGAAAAGTTACTCTTTGTTACTCCACACAATAACTGTAAGGGATGGGCCATAGAACTAAAAAAAATATACTGGTATTCAAAGTTGTAAAAATATGTCCTCTTAAAAAACTTTGGGTACTTTTATGAAATCTTAATTGGTTTGTTTAAACTAGCAGTGTCCAAACTTTTGGAAACCAATAAATTTTATCTAAAAAAAGGAGTAATTTTATCGTCATTTTGAATGTACATCAATTTATCGTTTATTGTCTTATCCCTTAAACTCCCTGGTGTAGCCACACCAACACACAGAAATGGTGTATGTATATTTTCTCTCTCTTTGCCTTGAGAGAAATTCTTCTATCAATATTTGGCACATATGCAAAATTTGCTTCCAGAATATGGTGAGTCATCAATTCCGCAAGAAGACTATAAAAATATTGCAATGTTTTTAACAAATTATGCATAAATCACTTGTATTAGTTTTATAGTTTATTTTTGAAATGCAAGCCAGCTGCCAAACAACTGCTAGCATAGACTCTGTTTATAACTGAAAAGACGCAAAAATATTCATATATTTCGCGCAATTTTGTTAAATATAATTTGTTGAAACCTTAAACTAGTTCTGAAGTAAAACTACCTAAACCACTGAAGAAAATAGGATAATAATGATTAATATTTGTCAGGAGTAAGTGGGTTAAATTAAGCAATACTAATAAAACACATTGTATAAATATTTTTTCTTCGACATTATAATCATGAGCAAGAAGTGTAAAGAGTAATTGTAATGAGTTTTGTCGGTCGTAAATAGATGACTATATTTTGTGATATTTGTGTGGAATTATAGGTTCACCGCAAGAATATATCTACTTTTCAAATACTTAAGCCCTGCCCCTCTCCCCTCAACTCCGCCCTTCACTCTTTCAATTCCTATTGCAGTATGTGCATGCACCTAGGGCGTAGCTTGGATCTTTTTTCAAGGGTATTTTTAAAAAGAAGTGCCATCGCTCTATTAATATGTGGTTTAGGCTTTATATTATTAAGTACTAGCGGCTTCGCCCCTAGCCTCTAGGGGCTTTGCCCCAAGAGGTTTGATCAACCTAATTTTTCGTAATTTAGATTTAAAAAGAAAAAGTAAAAAAAATTTTTTTTTTTTTTGGGGGGGGGGTTTTTTTCATTTTTTGGGGGGGTTGGGGGTGGCCCCCCCCCTAAGAAAATAGGTTAAAACCAGCCAAGGCC
>LS046446.1:0-16163 GCA_900241095.1 Acartia tonsa
TGATAAGGATATTAAAGTTTATGTTAAAAATTTTCAAATTCATTTTATGCTTAAGAAGGAACGAGAAGGATTTGAATTTCAACATTAACTTGTTATTTTGCTTGTATATTTATCATATTTGTTTACAGTTTATTGGTAAAGTTTGGTAATACTTTATTTCGAGTCTATCATGCAGTGCGGGGGGGGTCAAATTTGCTTGGGGGGTTATATTCTGTTCGTTAGGGTAAATTTTTTTATCCCCCCCAAAATTTAACCCCGGGATAAAATTTTGGGGGAGAGGGTAATCACCCCTTTACCACCCCCCCTTGGACGTCCTTGCATACCTATATACTATTATTAACCAAAGTCACAAGTAAAGTTGAAATCTTTCCTATCCCAGTAAAAATATAATCTAAATTCTGATTAAAAATTTATCTATTTCTGGGAATGAAATGAAAAAAATAATTAAATTAAATCCCTCACCTAACCATGACACGACTTAATTACGATTGTCCTTTTCAACTCTCACTCTTTTCCTATTCATTTCGTCTCAATAACTCTTCTTTTTTTCCTTTTTATTATCTGTAATTATGTATTGAAGATGTGTTGGTGCCAATATTACAGTTTTCATAACACAAACTTTACTTTTATGTAAACCTTGTATATTATATTGTAATTGTATAGGTATTTCTATACAGCAAAGATAAAGATATTCATGTCCATAAGTAGTCCATTGTTATATAAAAGGAAAATAAAATTACGCATGCGCATGAGAGATAGAGAGTACAATAAAGTGTCGGTTCGCGTATGTACATTGTACAATACAGAAGGAGAAAGAGAGCATAAAGCGACTAAAGAAGAAATGGGGTAATGACATTGAATTTTTCAACAGGGCATGTAAAACTGATTTGGATAAGGAGTGACACCTACACTTATTTACATTGTAGTTCTATTCTTCATTTCCATATTTTAAGACTTTTATTTCAAATTTTTTATCCCACAGCTAAAAAATATCACAATAGTCAGCGTGTTCAAATATAACAATACTAACTTATGTGTCCCTGAACAAGTAAAAATCTGTAAAGAAGAATAGACAATTTTTTGTACCATTTATATATACATACGAGTACATACTACACCTTTCACATGTGGGTTGTGGATTGTATTGATCTTGTTTTGTGTATTTGTGTCTACAAATGATTGTGTAACACTTCGTTGTTTCCATTCTATAATTTGTTTTTACTCTCATGCCAGGTTTTTTTTTGTGTATTTGTGACAAGTCACATTATAGTTCTGACAACAATACATGTCACTGATTTTTGTGGCCTTTATTTCGATTATTAAATAAGGAGTAACCAACATGAAAGAAATAGAGAGATGTTATCTATTTTTTACTTCTTATAGTGGTGGCAATTGCCAGCTATAATTAAAGCAATATAAAGGTAGAATTATTCTGCAAATTACCAATGGAAATGACCAAAACCTGGATATATCGCTATTATTCTACAAATTATCACCTATAATGACAAGAACATGGCACTATTGTGTAAATAGAATTATCCAGGAAATTATTCCTTATGATTTGAGTGCTGAATTTTCATGACCTTAGCAAAGCAATTAATAAAAATGTCTCTGCTTTTCTTAACATGATTGTAATGGGATGAAAATTAATCTTAAAATTTGATTTCTTGGTTACCAGAAATGAAGTTTAGGCATCTTGTTTAGCTAATTTGCATTGGTCTAGTTTGATCTAAATTGGGAATTTCATAAAAAAAATTTCAGTAATGACCTGTGTATGCTTACTGCTAATATGCTATTTTGATACAATAAAATGCGTAATTGAAGACTACTACCTAATTACATACAGGAATAACTAAGAAAACAATTTTAAAATAATGTTACCTGTAATTTTAAAATAATGTTACCTGTAATTTTAAAATAATGTTACATGTAATGAAGTAAATAAGTTTTTATTTTATATCATGTCATCTCATTTGCTATAACACTGAAACTATCGGAAAAGCTGAACTCAATAATTTCTAATTTATTTTAATCTCTTTTCTATTAATTTACACTTTTTATATACCTATATAAAAAAATCACGAAACATATACGTGTTATTCAGCTGACGTTTGAGTGCAACACATCGTAAAATTGACGACCTCTCCATTTGCCCTCCAAATATTATTTAAGATTTATTTCACTTGTTGGTTATACCTATACCTAGGCTACACCTTATACAAAGAAGCCGCAATGATTTCTTCTCCCTTCGATTAAAATAACTTTAAACATGTTACTGCCTAAAACCACCTCACAACCCATAGTTCTCTTCCATAAAAAGTAAAACCCATTTAATAAAGACATTTTCAAAAAGTTTTTGACAAAACCAGATCTACGTAAACTTTTATCTTCTCAAGAAAACATTTAATTTCTTACAAAATTCAATCTAATTTCATTACATCAAGAAAATCTGTTCTTCAGATGAAATGCAAATTCCGAGGGAAATAGAATAGGTACGAAAAGGTCAAATAGTTTAAACTAAATCAGTGATCATTTAGGAAGCAGAAAACTTTTAGACTTTTTGTTTCAAAGCAACAAATTAGAATTTTATAAATTGAAAAAATGCAACACTATTAATTTTTAAAATTATACTTTACGCAATTTTTTTTTAGCTTTTTTACGGCTGACTTGTTATAATATCTGCAATTTTATTTAGCCCAACATTATTTAAAATGTAAGACCGAATGTTTTTAAGTATGCGGAGAAGAAATGCTGATAAAATTCAGGTTAAAAGATTAATTCCGAATTTCAGAGAAATAATGAGTTGGCATCTACAGAGAAACAGCAGGTTTAAATCACAGGTTTTAAACGAAGATTCAAATAATAAGAACTTAAGAGAGAAAAAGAAACAAAACATCAGTGGACAAATTTCAGTTAAGAATCAATATAAGAATCCGGTCCAAAAATTTGTCGGATTGCCATCCCTAATTCTAATAATAGTAATGTGCGGGTTATATTAAGATTGTTGCCAAATAATTTTCATTTCAATCAAACTTTAGGCAGGTTATTGAGTCCCAAAAGCTGTAGATAAACAGCGTCAGTAAAGCATCAGAATTCGTTACAATGGTTAGATTAGGCAAACAATAAAGTTGAATATTAACAAATTCAAAACAAATTTATTTTGGTTGGTTCAAAAGTGGTACTTCTATTAGGAACCATTGTCCCATCCCTAAATCACTAAATGAAATAACAAAAGTATATTAAGGGAATTAGCACCTATGCTTATTTACTCATTTTAGAAATTTAAAAAATAAATTAAGCTTAAGGTTGTTGTCCAAATTAAGGCGTTCCTTTAATATAATGAACATAAAATGAAAATTTAAATATATTTTATCAGAATTCTAAACAATCTTAAATATGATTCTACTACATTTTAACAGAGAGAAACAAAAAAAGATTGCAACTTTATTTTAAGAAATATTAGATAAGGTCGGAGATATAGTCAACTGTATAAGATAAAGCTGTTTGAGACCTAACATCAATACATTAAGCGTACGCATATCATTCAGAAACGGCACTCGGCATAAAAAATAATTTTAATAGTTATTTATCGAATGGTTCCTACTTGATACAGATTTATTTGAAAGGCTTGATCAAAGATATGGGCACTTAGTATGTGCGGCCAAGCGTTTGGTCGTAAGAAACTATATTGCGCCGTAATTCCGACTGAAAAGTCTATTAATATGGATTGGGAGGCAAAATTTCGAAATACAGTATAGCTTATTGTAGAAAAAATTATCCATTACAAATGCGCCCAATTACTGCCATAATCCCAGGATTGCCCAAATAAAGTTATATTACTGACAAAACCCAGACAAAGCATGCCTAACAGATGTAAAGTAATTGTTTTACTGCAAAAATGAAGGTCGGGTGTATTAATTAAAATTAATAAACCATTTCCATTTATTAATAAAAACAATTTTATTATAAAATATTTGAATAACTTCATTATTTTTGTAAAAGTCTAATAGAAATTTCTAGAAATAAGGTTCCATTATTCCAAGGTATTTTATATATAATTATATCTTATGGACTATTAATTTTTAAAACTCTTTGGTATAGCAAATTACAGAAAAAAGGTACCATTCAACGAGTGAAGATTATTACAATTGAATTATAATTGTCACAATTAAAATCTATAATTATTATTTACTGCAAAAAAAAAACTATAATATTTTCAATTTCGTAAAATGTAGATTGCTAAACAGAAAATTAGTTATTATTACCATTTAAATTTAATTTCTTTCAACAACAAACAGATTTCTTAGAAAATATTACTATTAGATATTTTAGGTTTCATATTGAGATTAAAATATTTCTTGAAACTATTTTGATTTAAAATTATCTTTATTACTAAGAAGTTTGATGTCTTTGAGTAGTCAAGTCAGGACCTTCGAGCATAACCTAAAAAAAAACAAATATCCAAACAATGTTAAATTGTTGACCATAAAGTATTTTAATTGGTAAAATCAAATATAGACAAGAATAATTTTCCTTGACTTAGAAATGAAAAAAAAGATTAGTGTCGTTTTTTGACAGATAGAGATGTAGAGATGTTAAATTCTATAAAACGCCTAATTTTGTCGAAAGAAATGCGTAATCAAATTAATAACAGCTAGTATGAGCAAAAGGAGACTAAGTACGACGAACAAAAACAAGTGATTTTTAAGCAATGATGTCAAGTTATTTTTTCGTTTCTGGTAAACATAGTTAAATCAGCGGAGAAAATTAAATCCGTGGAAGTTATTTTGTTGTTCAATAACCAATTAATGGTATTGAATAAAAAACCGTCTTTATTAACCAAAATATGTGCAACATCACTGCTAAAAGGTCTTAAACATCACTTGCTTTCGTTCGTATATAGTCCTTTCTTTGCAGAAAAAAACACATATTTTTGGTTCTTAAGCCCGATTGAGATATGAAACCTTTTTTCAAAAATTATTTTCTTACTACCTATATGTTTTCTATATAAAGATTAAATTGGTTCACCTTTTTAGGTAAAACTGGAGGATTAAGTCTAGCCTGTGCTGGATATAAAGTTCCACAAATATCAACTTCAAAACTTGCATTCTTTATGAAGTCAGCTGTTATATACTGAAACAAGAAATAAAGAATGAAATTAACAACAAAAAGCACGATTATGTTTCTTCCCTGATGCTTTCTCCTGAAAAGGGCATTGAGTATATTTTATTGTCAAATTAATAATTTCCAACTTCCACATTCTCCAGAAACAAAACTTTGTTCTTGTGAAAGCCTCAATCTAATAAGCTTTTCCCAACCGCTCAAAATGTTAAAGAACCTCTTTGCATCTTGAAAAAAATTCCTCATAATAATTCATCTTTGTTTTTATTATGATATATTGAGAGGCATTTTTAGCTTCTTTGTTGTAAATGTATGTGTTCTAAGAGTTTAAATTCGCCAAATGCTACTTAATTGTTATACGGACAATACAAAAGTTGTACGTAAAGATAGAGAACAATCAAAACAGAAAACAATCTTTAGAGCTTGTACAAGTAGAGAATAATAAAAATACTAGGATTGGCAATCCGAATCCGTCTCTGGAATCCAGAATCCGCGCAATTTTGGAACCTATACATGTAACTTTTATAAAAGTATGTTAATTATTGTCAGTTTGACAAAACATGCCATTTTTAAACAATTTTCAGGTATCATTATTTTTTTTATAAATTTTTCTTCAATAGATGTTTTTAAAAGGAAGGAAACTATGTAGTGGATTTCATTATTCTACTCCTGTTTTAAAGTCTTAGAACTCATATCTTCATACCTTTACGGCAAAGCACTCAAATCTTTGCCAAGATTTCCTATGTAATAAATATATAAACTTTAAAAATATTTGAAACATGTAATATATAATAATAATATATAACATAATGTTTAAAAATAAAAGTAATTCTTATTTATGATCCCAACAGAGTAGAAACATAATATCACACATTGCTTTCAGAATAACAATTTTAATATATTAAAACTAAAAATAATGTTACATTTTTAGAATTCCCTGAGAAAAGAAACTAATTTAACAGTTAGGCCTCCTTCCGAACATTATTTTTTTTTAATTCTCTATAGTTAAACTACAAACAAACATAAATAAAGTATTTATGAAGCATTTTTCAAAAGGAAAAACTATATGCTTTTTTTGAAAAAAAAACGGAGGAAGTTCACCACCCTCCCCACTCTCCATAAGTGTGAAGCAAAAATTAAGTTATTGTGGAAAAATCTTTGGCTTTATCGTTTTAATTCATACTATTTTTAATTCTCAGTTAAAATGTAAATAGAAAGAAAGATGAAAACCAGTAAACCATATAAAACTGTGGATGGAGCTAGCATCATACCACAGAACAAGAAACACGTGCACAATGGAGAAAATATTCTTAATATTTCCCACATAAATTATTCACAGAGAACATGACAAAATCCTTTCTTGTTTAATTTAGTGTGTATATTACCCCTACCTTTAAATACCAGTTTTGAAATAACCAGCAAAACAATAAATGGAAAGGTAAAAATTAGGCTCTGTATTGACACCCAATGATCAATTATAGGACTTTTAATCAATAATAAGAACTTAAGAGACTAAATGTGACTCCAAGAAGATTCAATTAAGTACTCTCCAGGGCCCAGATTTGATACGCTGTTAAATGGGGAGGGGGTACCTACTTTTCTAGAAACATTTATATTAACAATACCTTGTGCAAATTTAGCAAATGGGTCGAGAAAGATTTAAATGGTCGTCCTTAATATCATTATCATAAATTAGTGATAAGAATTCTGAATAAAATATAACATCCAAATGTTTGATAACTAAACAAAAGGTGACTATACCGAACGTTGGTGAATAATATAATTCTGTAAATTAATAGTTAAATGTATGAAAAACCTAAGCTCGACCACGATCTTTTTGGTAAAAATCAGGGATCCAAAGGTATAAGACAATGTTAGATAAATTGATGCACATCCCCAATGATGATACACAAAATTGTTGGTTCTGAAGATTACAATTAATGGTTGAAACGTTGGAAATCAATTTTATAAACTAACTAATCAAAATTCAAGTAATAGTCCCAAATGCGGTTGAGAAAAGGTTATTATAAAACTTTCGGGACTAGTGTAATTAACAGCCCAATGTCCCATACCTCTCAGATTAAAATAGTTTAAAATTTCAGTCCGTTTGTTTGACTTTTCTAGATTCTTTGATAAAACAGTTTTATATATCATTATCTGGGTATTTTTATTCTTGTTTTTATTTTCTATTAGTACTTGTTCCATCCCTTATATTCTCTATGTGAATAAGAAAAAGGGTTGTGTCAGGGGGTGGGAGGTGGACGGAAGAGATGATGTGCAGTTAGAATTGCTAAAATCAGGCAGTTAATGCATTTTTAATGCTTTGCAAATTTTGAATATATCCTTTATATTCCTAAAGGGGAGAGTTGAAATTTGGTTACACAGAATCATAAAAATATTTTATCAACTTTCATTTACATTTTCAAGCTTGAACTATAAGTTTAGAAAAGTAACTAGAAAATAATTATAGAATTAAGTTATCTTCTAAAATACGTCGCCAAACTAGAAAGTTTAACTTACTTAAGGATAGAAATACATATTGTTAATGATCTGTGCTACTACATTTACCTGTGGATTACCATTCTCATCAAGATCTTGAAGGAAGCCGAGACAAATTTGTTTAGCCAAGGAAAATCCATAAGATGTTGTCGTTACTGTGCCACAAAATTTTCCATTTCTGTAAAAAGTTTTTTTAAAGATCGGAACCAATAGAGCAAGGAGGGATAACTTCAGATTCGTGCTTTTTTACATCCAAGTTTTATTACAGAAGAAAAATACTAGTCGAATATCTAAAAAAATTATTGTGTTTTAATTTTGGGTTAGTATTAATATCCTCACTAAAAGGTCCTAGGATGAAACCAAATAAAAAAAACCTTTTATCATAATATTTATCTAATTAAATTCATATGCGCCAAGAGCCAAGTAAACGTTAATGCTGTGAAAGGTTTTGTATTATTATTCATCAATATTCACTAGCTGCTTCATTTACCACAACAAGTCTACACAAATTCAAGGCCACAGATAGAGATTCAAGAAATTATGATTTACTTAAAACCAAATATTAGTTCCATTTACTTTCCAGTACTGTTTCACATTTGCTGAAAAAAGGACGTCAAAGCTTTTAATTTGGTGGCTAAAAAGGAAGAGGGGGGGTGGGGGTAAAAATCAGAATAGGGATGATGTTTCACCTTTTGGTGGGGTATTTAACACTTAAGAAAATTTACAAGGGAGGTTGGGTAATCAAAATTTTGTGTGTGAAATGTTAAAAAATACCTTTCTAACAAAACATGGGTATTAAACCATATGGCATTTTGGGCTCCATCAGTGGCTTGCTCACCTGTAAATAGATTCTCCTCCCCATGGCCAAGGATCCAAATCTGAATGATGATCAACAGGATCCAATAGAAGCATGACAAACATCTTCTTTACTCCATTGTCTAACTGATCTTGAAGGGCTTCTCTACCTAAAAAGAAAAAAATTGCTACTTTAGTCAACTATTGTTTAAACTATGAGTTTTTGTTAAGCCAAAAATTAAAAAAAAATATCAAATATTCTATAAGTGACCATGTTTTTTTTTCTCTTCTATTTCTTCTTTTACTTGAATCTCTTCTTTTCTTTCTAACTGGACCCTATTTTTAATATTTTGCCTTCTCATTCAATTCAATTACTTCTAGAAATAATTAAAATTCTAAAAATAATTTGTTATCAGATGTAATGAAATTGCAATTGCAATTTATTTTTATACTAAGAGGCAAATTTACCACTTGCATATTGTGCATCAACTCAAGGACCATCATAAGGAATATCAAAACTAAAGTTATTTCTTTTTATTTTATTAATATAACATATAGGCTAAAACTATAAAACTACCCCAAAACACATATAAAGCTGCTCTAAAAAGTAAATCCCCTTCTTGCAAGCAATTTTCAAAATACTCAGCTTGAGACAAAAGATGAAAATTAAAAATAGAGAGTACTTGTCTCTAAATTTAAATAATTGTGTGTGCCATGTTGTGCCACATGAAAATAGAGAATACTTGTCTCTAAATTTAAATAATTGTGTGTGCCATGTTGTGCCACATGAAAATAGAGAATACTAGTCTCTGTATTCAAATATTTGTGTGAGCCATGTTGTGCCACTTGAAAATATAGAATACTTGTCTCTGTATTCAAATATTTGTGTGTGCCATGTTGTGCCACTTGAAAATATAGAATACTTGTCTCTGTATTCAAATATTTGTGTGTGCCATGTTGTGACACACACAATACTCCGCTTGGAATTTGTATTGGAATTGTTGCGACAAACTCACATATTATAAAAAATATTGTTGAAGCATCATTGGGATAAATATGAATCAAAAAGGTTTCATATCAATATATAAGTAGACGTTTATATCAATATGTTTAGATATCATTATCCAAAATATCTTTCAAATAACCTTAGCATAAAATCCTTAAACTCTAACAATCTAATAAATCCTCTAAAACATTTTTAAATAGGTATTTTGTTTAATGTCTGTGATTTCAAAACACCTTAATGCTCTTGAAATTGTTCAGGTTTATCTATAATACAAAGTAGCTTGATGTCTGTCCGTCTGTCCGTCTGAACGTCTGTCCGTCTGTCTGTCTGTCCCTTAGGATCTCGGTAACCACTGAACTGATCGGATTCTACTCTTCAGGGAATATACCTACTGGTCCTGTGGTGGTTTTAGACTATTTTCTAGGGGGGTGGGACACCCCCAACCCCCCCAAAAATGAAAAAAATCACCCCTCAATTTTTTTAAAATTATTTAAAATTTGTGGGGAGCATCTCCAGAGGGAATTATTTTTTTTTTCTTTTATCACATCTTGGAGCAGAACCCCTAGAGGCTAGGGGCGAAACCGCTAATTGATTATATAGTAGTTTTACTACATTACAGATAAAGAGCAGGTACAATATTAGCTCAATCTTCTCCAGGTAATGAAATGCAAAACAATTAAAAAAGACTAAAATACTTTCCTTATTTTATAATATTTCTTAATTTTTTAAGAACTAAAATTTCAGAATTAAATCAAACATTCTTTTATTTTTGTTAAAATGAAATTAAAACATAAGTTTGATTTGATTTTATTATGAATATATTACTTTTATATTGTTTCTATAAGTTTAAATTTGAGACATCTAGCGGAAAATATTTAAACTAGTATATAAACAAGTTTGAGTGTATTTTGATTTTTAGGAAGGGAGGGGACATTTAATTGTAAAATTAATTGGTTAATAAAGTTTCATAAGTACATTCTCTAATTCGTTAGCTGAAATCATGATTGGTAGGATCAAACTAGCAGTGTTGAAACATTTTCTCCAATAAGTTTGATGTATAAAGGGAAGAATTTTGTTGATCAAATTTTATATGTCTTATCCCTTAAGATCTCTAATAAAATTTGACTGTATGATTCATACCAGCTAGTACCTAAAGATTAAGATTATTTAATCTACAAAAGCTGCTTTCATTTAAATTGGGAAAGTAAATAATGTGATAATTTATTGTCTTAGTAGTTTAGTTAATAATAATGTGGTAGCTCTTCTACCTAACAGAAATTAGAGAAAAATATCTGATTTTACAGCAGTACTGGAATTACAATTAAAATGTGCGAAGATTTTTATATTTATTTAGATTTTTTCCTAAAAATGTTTTAATTTATTTAATACCTAAATATTTTCTAATAAAATCTAAACATAATTTCTAGTAATAAAATTACATTAAAAACAAATTTTTCTATATTTATTATGTATAATTAAGTTTTAAATAGTTTCAGTATTAAAATTAGAGACACCTGGCAAAAATATTTTAACTAGTATATAAACAAGTTTTGAATGTATTTTGCTTCTTGGAAAGGGAGGGGATATTATACTGTAAATTACGTTAGTTTAGTACCTAAAGTTTTATAAACATATTCCTTTATTCGTTGTCTTGATTAGACACTCAAATCGAACCATAACTTTAAATTTTAGTTGTCAAAAAGAAAAGTAAAGAGCTAAAAAAAATGAAATTGAGAGAAACGTGTGTAAGTGAAAATTAAAAGAAGATATTTGTGAAAAAAGGAAAGGGGGTGGATTAATATTATAGGGAGGGTTGGGGAAATGTTATTAAACACGCCGGCCGGACGGACTGACCCACGTGCCTTTTCTCTCTCTCATCCCTCTCCTGTATTTCTATCTGTCTCTCTCTCTCTCCCTCTCTCTCTCTCTTTCTCTCTCCCACACACACACACACACACACCTTCACACAAAAGTGTATATGTAAATTAAAATTACACATGACATTTGCTTTCTTTTCTCTCTCCCTCTCAGATATACAACAATTGCTTTCTTCTCTCTCTCTCCCTCTCTCTTCTCTCATTTTTTTCTTTCTCTATTTCACCCATATGACAATTGCTTTTTCTCTCCCCCTCAATCTCACATTATTTCATCTTTATGATACGTTTTCTCTCTCTCTTTTTAACCTATGAGAAATTGCTTTCTCTCTCTCACTCCCTTTCACTTTCTCCCTCTCCTCTTTCTCTCAGTCTCTCTCTCTCTTTCTCTCTTTATCTCTCTCTCTCTCACTCTCAGAAACTTTCTCTATCTCTCTCTCTTACTCTCTCACTCTCTCACACTATAACAATTAATCAAGATATATGATCTAGGGGCTCTGTCTCTCTCTCTCTTTCTTCTTTCTTTGATAAACCCTCTCTCTCTCTCTCTCACCCTCTCTCCCCCCCTCTCTCTCTCTCTCTCTCGCTCTCTCTTACTCACACACACACTTTGATTGCTTTCCCAAGAGAGCAGACACAAATCTTGGCCCTACGCCAAACAGGGCAATACATTTACTCAAAATAATATATTGAAATCATTACATACTTAGATATTTTCTAAAATTAAGTTCTGTAGGTTTTTATATATTTTTAAAAAACCCTTAACCCTTAAATACCCATTATATTTTAGTTTTGATTATTAATGAGTTTCAAAGGCCCTATATATGCAAGTATGACAGTATGATAACACCCTTTGTAAGGCTGAAACTGTACTGTGATATTATTGTTATAGAAACAGCAATTATAATTCCCTAGAAGCAGAATGTTAAATACTTTTAGTTTGTGAATTGAGTTTTAGGTGAAAAATACTAAATTAGTGTCATAATTTTTTTTGAAAAATCTAAATTTTGAGTTTTTAAAATTGTAATATCATGAAAATATAAGAAAACAGGGATGGACTTACGGACAAAATGATTTAAAGAGCAAATATTCAGAGCTCATAAATCAAGATTTAATTTATAAAAAAACATTTTTTTTGTAGTACGACTGACAGAATAACGGACCAAGTAAATAAAGTTGGTTATTGGTAATTGGTTCAGGAATTCTTCACAGACAAATTTTAATTTTATTAGCTTTTAATATCTTGGCGGATTAACATTATTCAAAATTGTCTGTCTTCTGTAAACTGATATAGTTCCCCTTTACAATGAAGCCTTAGGTCCAAGCAAAAGGTTTATTACTATTTTTGGGAAGGTTACCTCTACCTCCCCCCCCCCCAGAAAATCCATCGTTGGAATACAGCCCCTCACACAGACCCTCAAGTGCCCCTTAGAGGCCTCTAGGGGCGTAACTGCTAAGTAATAATAGATAGGTAAAAGGGAAATGGGTCTTTAAACCCCTTTAAAGATTTGATCCATTTGATTTAACTCCTAGAGGCTAGTGTCGTAATTCAGAAATATCAAAATATTCAATTTTAAGATGAAAACAGACAGACGCATTTCGTAGAAAAAAATGAGTTGACGAATAAATACAAAATAAAATAATATGTATTTGATTACTATGGGATTACTTTGAAATCAGAAAAGAATTATGAGAAAAATCATTTCCTTGCAATATTGTACCTATCGCCCTTTGAATCACTGTGATATGATATTTAAATGGATTTTAGTAAACATAATTTCATATCATACGTAAAAGCACAGGAATCTTCATGCATCAGGTTTAGAATACATAGATAGGACGATTTTATGATCTCCAATAATAAACGCACATAATTATAGAAAAGTTACACTTTATAAATAAACTAGCGGCTGCGCCCCTATCATCTAGGGGATCTATATTTGAAGGAATATGGATGGGCAGAAAAATAGACTAAAACCATACCAGAAAACATTTTTATAAAAATAAAATAGCCTAAAACCAAACCAGGACCTATAAGAAGCTTCACTGTAAAAGAGAGCTATATCGGTTCGGTGGTTAGCGAGATCCTTCGCTATAGACAAAAAAAGCTTACTACTTTATATAATAGGATTGATAATTTAGTGAATATTATAATTTTTTTGGTTTGAGGGGGGGGTGTTTTATCCCTCATTATTTTTGTTTTTCTTGTAACATAAGTAACATGAAAAAGCAAGGCTGATTTTGTCTGATGATTCTCTAGACAATAAGGTTTTTTGTTGTGGAGAAAAGTAACTAGCATTTAGAATAACAAAAAATTATCTATGCTCATATTAACAAATTCGAACATTGAACATTAGAACTTTCGGGAATAGTCCCTTTCGTGGCAACGCCCCGCAGTGTTAGAGCTAGAAATAGGAGAAAAGCTACTGTAAAAAAAACGAAGAAACGCTCCTTAAGGAACTATATCCGATCTTTAAGTAAAAAATTGACAGAATTTCTGTTTGTTTTTAGCTTATTATCTCGCTAACCGCAGGATAGATATGGTTCTTCTTTTGAGGTCCAGGATATGTTTATAACTATTTTAAGAATATCTGCACCCTTCCAAGATAAATTATATTTTCATAAGAAATCTACAAAAGGGTAAAGTCCCTTTCGTGGCAACGCACCTTCGTATTTTTAACATTAGCTTTTTTTTTCCTATTTCTTGCCCCTGCAGGGCCACTTACCTAACCCTGTGGGGCAATCACCTAACCCAATATAACCTAACCTAACCTAAAGTAACCTATAAAAAGCCATTTAAAAAATACGACGAATCGCCCCTTAAGGGACTATTCCCCTACAAAATAGTTTTAATGATAAATCTATATTTTTTATTATAGGTAAGTGAACATGCAATACAACGAACATACGGGTATCAAAGTGTCTTTAAAATCAGCCAGGTGACGTCATAAAAATGAGGTAGATGAGAGGGGAAGTGGGAAAGAAAACCCTTAAAAAAGAGATGTATAATCCATCATTTTTTTGACGTCACATGGCTCATTTTTTAGACACTTTGATATATATACGGACAATGTGAGGTATAGGTAATGAATATGCCATAGAACGAACATACAGACAAATTAAAGTATATAGATCAGCTACGCTTCTAATAACTGAATACCAATTCTAGAGGATAGGAGCGATTATTAACAAAGTTGCCTGTAGCAAAGATCTTGGAAATAGGGTAACTTTACAAAGTGTTTAAAAAATCAGATATGTGACGTCATAAAAATAACGGATTATCCATCTCTTTTTTAGGATTATTTTTTTCCACTTCACCTCTCATCTTCCTCATTTTTATGACGTCACATGGCTGATTTTTGAGACACTTTGTAAAGTTACAAAATCGGCTGTACTTTTCAGGAAAGGTTTAAAAATGTCTTGGGGTGGTTTTAAGCTGTTTTCTTGACACCCCTCGCATTTCCCTCAAAATCCTTCTTTGTGCTTTCCCTAACAGTGGCTATTGAGCACTTAAACCCCTCTGTTGGGAAATATTATATTTTTATTAGTTGGAATAAACTCTTAACCAATAATTTAAAACTATAGGGGGGTTTATTTTAATTATCGTTATAACAGGGTTGTACATCAGTTTATCATTCATTGTCTTATCCCTTAAGATCCCTGATAAAATTACTGAATATCCACAGGGAGGGAGGAGACATTGGTACCCAAAGTTACTTTTGGGTACTTTTATTGGATTTTGATTACTAGAAGAGTCCAAACTGTTTGACCAATAATTATAATCTTCAGAAGAGTTAATTTTTAGGGGGGGAAGTACAGTTTATCATCCATTGTCTTATCCCTTAAGATCCCTGAATAAATATCCGAATATCCATCTCTTTCCGTGGGCAATTCTATTCAAATGTGCTTTAATCTTTTCTTAATAGGTGTATAGTCATTAGATTAGACTTGGGAGGGAGGGAGGGAGGGAGGGGACATTGGACTGTTTATGCCACTAGACCCCAAAGTTTTATAATAACGTTTTCTTGTCAGTTGGCTTAACAACTTTGGGGACTTATGTGGATTTTGATCGGTTGGATCTTCAAGTTAAGCGTTCAAACATTTCAAACACTAATTGTAATCTACAGTAGGGGTAATTTTGTTTATCATCATTGGGGATATGCATCAATTAATCGGCTATTGTCTTATCCCTTTAGATCCCTGAATCTTTTACCTTAATACTGACAAAGGACTGAAGTTGTAAGAATTTTTATCCTCTAAAAAACTATTCAAAACTTTGGGGACTTAAGTGAATTTTGATTGGATTGTTTATTAGGTTGAGTGTCCCAATGTACCAACCACTAATTTTAATCTAGAGAAGGGGGTAATTAGATCCCTGAGATTAGACACAAGGACTAGGACACAGGTCGATAAATTGATATGCATGCCCAATGATGAAAATTAAATTACCCCTTCTGTCCATTAGTTTGTACAACTAATTTAAACCAACTAATCAAGATATGATAAAAGTAACCAAAGTTTTTAAGCGAATAAATAAGGTAAGTTGGTTATAAAACTTTGGGTACCAGTGTATTATTATCAACTCCCTCCTTTGGTCACAATTATGATAAACACAATACCCCTTAAGATTACTGGTATGGACACGCCAAGTTTGTTCCAACAAATCAAAATTTAATAAAAGTACCTAAAGTTTTTAACGAAGATAACGTTTTTAATTTTTTGTGTAGTGTCTTATCCCTTAAGATCCCTGCTTTTCCCTCATAGACCAACGTATAGACAGACAATGTGAATGTTGACTTAAAGTATTTGGGTATTATCATTATCTTGATGGTACTAACTAGAAGTCTAAACTTTTTCACCAATAATAA
>LS046446.1:25648-39483 GCA_900241095.1 Acartia tonsa
TTGCAAATCACTAACTTTTCTAGATATTGTCAAATAAAAAAAGTTCGGTCAGGTCAATGTTAAAATTCTTTATCACATAATCATATCTATCCAATGCCTAATATATTCTACTAAGACATATAAAAAGTTCACTACTCTAAGTACTATACTACATATATATTTTATTGGTCATTCTTTGTTATGTGTATTTTGTTGTAAAAAAAGTTTGAAGTTCTATTAACTAGCAAATGCTATCTAAAGATGTATTTTTGACAAAAAAGTTTTCGCCATTTATAACATGTAATGAAGATGAAAATAAAAATGAAAAACTCATTTTTTTGAGGAAAATCCCTGGTCAAATCTTTTAATTTTAATCAATAATTTTATATTATGCATTACTACGTTATTTAAAATAGAAAAAACTTACAGTTCACTATTTTTTTTAAAATGAACTTCGTGGTACGAAGTAGCGAAGCACAAAAAATCATGGATGGGGATACGTACAAGTAGATTTAAAGTGTATTTATTAAAATCAAGAAAAGATTTATTGAGAAAATAAACACATATTTTGTAAAATGATGAAGGTCAAAGAAAATTACATAAGAGATGCTCATAACAATGGGAAAAAGGGGGAGGGGGGAAGTTCTGACACATTTGCGTAAACCTGGTATATAGGCTTTATCTTTGGACTGAGAGGATAGGTTATTATTGATAAAATCAATTTTTTATGATGAATTTTCCCAAGTTTTAAGATTTTTTCGATAGGCCTCCAGGTTCTGGAGCTCCAGGCCTCCAGGTGGTCTCTGTACAGGTAAAATGAAAAAAATATTTTTTTTCAAGAGTTAGAGGTCAACTTATAAAACAAAATATGCATCTTTTAGAATGTTATTCACATATTTGAAGAAAAAACATGCATATTTTGTTTCATAAGCTGACTTCTAACTCTTTTTTTTCATTTTTACCTGTACAGAGACCACCTGGAGGCCTGGAGCTCCGGAACCTGGAGGCCAGCCAAAAAATCTTAAAACTTGGAAATCGGACCATAAACACCAAAGGTATGGTGAAAAATGTGAAAAATACAAAAATAGCCTAAAACCTGCTTAAAGGCAGTCTGACCGTAATAGTTGTTTTCTTAAAACGACAGGAAAAATTTTGATATCTAAAACTAAAAAAGTTTTGGATATCGGACCATATACACCAAAGATATGGAGAAAAATGTGAAAGAAAAACAAAAATTGCCTAAAACCTGCTCAAAAGCGGTCCATTGATTAGTTAATTGTGCTTCTTAATAATGGGAATGTTGTCTTTTTCAGCCTTTTATCTCCCAAACTAAGACAGACGGACATACGGACATTTCAAATTATAGAGTAGCTTCGCTACTAAAAAGAAAAAGTGTGTCATAACTCATAACTAGATTAACAAAAGCAGATAGACATTTGAATGGACAAGAGGCGATCTCCGTATATAGTGTCCTAGATTAGTAGATTTATTAGGCTTGGTTAGATAATTCAAAACCTGAAAGAACTGTTCTGTTAGTCCTACTATTGCCAAAATTAGTTTTTTACTTAGACGGACATACAAATTACAGGATGCAGACATCTTTAGTGTCCTAGATTAAATAGACTATGTTGAAGGATTTTACAACTGTAAAATCCATTCTTCTATCTATACTAATAGCCAAAGTTAGAGCTTTTTGCTAAACAGAATGATTTTGGGGATGATGATCTTAAAGATGCTCTTACCAGTGGTGATGGTGACCCAGATGGTATGAGGGTTGACTTTCCATTACCTCATGGGGCGAAGCCCCTAGAGGCTAGGGGCGAAGCCACTAGTGTTATATAATAATCAATGCATCAGTATCTTAGTTCAAAAACGATATGTTTTGTAAGCATTTTAAGAGTTATGGCCAAATACACGAAAGCACAAATAAAAACTTACAGCCTTATATCATGTCTGTTACCTGTTTTCGGCCAGACGTGCCACGCTGCAATCATTTTCATATCCTCCCCATTGATTCTAGTTCAATTCCAATATGTTGCTTTTAAACACAATTCACCTAACTACTATCATTTTGTAAAAAGCTAACTGCAAGAACGTAAAACAAACAAACGGACGATCCAATCATTCCGAAATAACTATTCCGATTCGATTGCATTTTTCAGAAAACTTATTTTGTTTTAGGCATTTTTTCGACTCTCTTTTGAATTCGCGCTTAAATGATAGACAAATATTTTTTGTTTGACTTGTACTTGAAACAATGGTAATAAGATTCAAAGCATTAACCCTAAATCAGCAAAAAGTAATTACGGAAAAGTGTGTTAAAACTTAAAACTACATGCCTTAAAAAATAAGAAGAGAGTAAAAATACATGTAGTTTAATATAACAATATAATTACAGTCCCTCATTCTAAAATGTTTAATGCGTCAAAATTTAGGTTGTAAAATGCATGCGTATTTTTTATCTGTAATAAAAGGAAAATGTATTTCCTTTTTAAAATTCAAGAAAAAAAACGAATCGCAATTCAAACCTATAGCCGAAGGAACAAAATCAAATATAAAGAAGATTCACCTTAAAAGGTTTAATTAAAGAGGGATTAAGTGATTAAATGGTGCAACATGCCTGCATTCCAGTGTGCACAATGTGGCCAATTGGAATATCAACATCATTAGAACACATATATTGCAGGAAATCCACAACCTGAAACATATAAATGTAAAAAAGGCTAAAACATAACGAAAAGTGGTGTTGCTGGGTACAACTTTTATATTCAATATTAGAATCGTTTTATTTTCTGGGAGAATGAAAGATCGTTCGAGACAGTAAAAAAGGATTAAGTACAATTATAGAGATGCCGCAAATCTTTAAAAGTGGAGTAACTAAACTTTCGAATATAGTATTTGAAACTCCCAAAAAGACACAAAAGTAAATAAAATAAGGATTGTGTTTAATAATAAGATGAAGACATTTAAATCTAGTAATATTTTACAGTTTTGATGATTTAATTTTATTGCTAAGAATTTTTAGTAAATTCTTCATACAAACTCGTGTATTAACTGTTGATAAGTTTTAGGATTTAATTTACCAACCCAAACAATTTACTGACATTAACTGACAGTTTATGGAAGATTACAGGTACATAAAAAATGAATTAATATAGCATAAAGTAGTATGGAGGGTGGGGGGTAATTTTGCATATTATCAGATATCAATAGACAAGGTACTAATTTCAGTTTATAGATGATTTGGGATAAACGTTTTATTTTAGGATATTCACAGAAATTTCATCATTTTTGTTTTACCTTCTGAGAGCCTGGTATTTTTTGAATGATTATATGCTCTGATTGAGGTTGATTTGCTTATACAAGTTTATTTAGTAATAATAGGCTAAATAGATTTGGATAAAGGTTTACTTCGGAGGTTGGAATCCCATAAATTGTCAAGGAAAGATATTCTTGATTGACCCCAAAATTCTTCCAAGTCCTTTTAATTTTGCAAATACTTGTCCTTGATCCTGATTAGATCCGTCTGAAGCAGACAAGTGACTTTAGCTGAGACTAGTCAGACCTGTCAGGATTAAAACAGTAAATCTTGCCAAGTCTAATTTGACATTTCTAATTTCCAAGTTGATTGAAACAGCGCAAATGCATTTTCTCCTACCTATTTTATTTATTTTTTTATTACGTGTTGAACACCTATCCATTTTCTTAGCGAAAAAAAGCCACGAATTTATCTGGAGGTCCTAGCTCATAGAGTATTCCCTATTGTGGCAGCGTATTTTCACATCTCTTAGTATTTAATTTAATGCAGATTATGTTCGTCTACACTGTGGCAGAACTTTGAACATTTAATAATATTCATAACATAACAACACTGTTATTTTAATTTACAATACATTTTTTATACAAAGATTTAAAAGAGTTTAGCGTTTTTGCAATGGGGTAGTTTCACGAAATGCATTTGAACTTAATTTAGTGAACCGCATATTTTTTGCTAGTTAGTGGGTTAAACTATATTTATATGGCATATATTTGAAAGAATTTCAGTTTTTTACCACGTAGTTTTGAAAATATCAAGACTTGAAAATCGTCTTTTTGTGATATATGCAATTTAAAAAGACGATTTACAAGTCTTGATATTTTAAAAACTACGTGGTAGAAAATTAAAATTCTTTCAAATATATGCCATATAAATGTAGTTTAACCAATTAACCAGGAAAAATTATGCGGTTCACTAAATTAAGTTCAAATGCATTTCGTGAAACTACCCCTTTAATTATTTATATTGGTCATCTGAAATAGTGGCCGCAAGTACAATTTATGTTTGGTCGGTGTAATTATATCACCTTTTCTGTTGATTGTACATCTACTTTACTTAATAACTGTTTGTGCAAGACAAGTCTAAAATTATCATAACGCCCTGTGACTCTAATTTTTGGTTGAAAATACATCAATATTTTGACTAGTTTTAAGCTCACAATAAGTCAGTGAGGTGTTGACATTTTGATTTCTAAAGTCATGATATGTTAAAATTGCATTATCATCTAAAGAGAGTGAGAGAAACTTAATTTAGTATACAAGAACAATAGAAATAAACAAATAGTCAAAACTTTAATAATATTTGTATATTTGTTATTAGTTTTAGTGAATATGCTAGGTTTTTGGTTAATATACGAAACATGCAACATATACACAGATATAGGGAGGAGAACCAAATTTTGGAAGGCACTAACTCTTACTGACACAACCTAATGCCAACATGAAAAATACTTTTTTTCTAAAGGTTTATTTTTGATTTCTAGAAAAAGCTAACCTCATGTCCTGCAGACCATAAATCCATTTTGGCAAATGAAGAATAATCACAGAGTGTTACACGTTCACGACTAGCTTGAAACTCTTCTGCAGCAGCCTAGACAAAATATTTAAATCTTAACAAATATAGAATAATCACGTGGCACATGTTCACGACCTTCCAAATTCAATGCCTTTTTTTGGTTGAGCAAAAAATCCCAATAAATAAAAGATAGAAAAAAATCTAATATATTTTAAAACTTTGTAGAGAGGACATTACATCCCCCCTACTACAATGAGTTTGAGCTGCTGCAGCTTATAGTAAATATTATTATCGTATGAAGATACATTGCAGCAAATGTATGTTTTTTTGGACAATTTATCTAAGTTTACCAAAACCTTTATAAATCGATCAATTCTTGATGTATATAGTTGCTTATTATCAATTTACAATCGGCATTGAAGTGAGAAAAGATACAGTCTTTCTTTTTTAGTTATTAAATATCTTAAAATGATTTTTTACCGTCAAAACTGAAACTCAAAATATTCGAATTTTTTCTCCAATGTCCTATTCTTAAATCATATTTTTATTAAGTACTTTATTAAAAAACTAGCGGCTGAGCCCCTAGCATCTAGGGGTTCTATATTCAAAGGGACATGGAAGGGCAAAAAATTGAAAATTCTCGTTTTTAAAGGTATATCCTAAATTCAGTGCTTCTCCTGTGATTTAGAAGATGTAGGAACAAAATCGTATTCGGTGGACAATTAGAATATATTAATATATAAAACGGTGATGTGACCGCCGTTCATTGCCGTTTTGCGCCGCCGCAAATTTTTTTATATTTCTTGCTGAATTAGACAATTTAGAATCATTTGAGACCATGTTATTTTTTTTTTTTTACCCTCTGTAATAAGCCTGTGGGGGGACTGCCGCTGCCAAATTTATAAAAAAAAATAGGTCTCAAATGGTTCCAAATGGCCTAATTCGGCAAGAAATGTAAAATAAAATTAGGCAAAGGCGGAAAACGGTAGGAGTGGCGTTCACCCCTCCGCATTTTTTAGGTCTTACTGACCCATCAAAAATATTTTGTTCAAATATCTTGAAAAGCACAGAAGAAGCACTGAATTTAAGATTTCCTTGATAAACAAGAATTTTTAAGTCCCTGTAGAGTTTGTCATAAGGATAAGATTAAAGGAATAAGAACAACATAATCTCAAATGGTTTCCAAATCGCCTAATTCAGCTAGGAAAGAAATTTTTTTTGGCCCTGGCAGAAAACGGCGGAGCTGTTGTCCTGTCGCCGTTTTTTTATATGAAAGATACCAAACTTTGGTTAAGTATTATTGACCCAACCATAAAGATTTACTTAATTATCTCTAAAACTAAGCGAGTAGCACACAAAATAAAATTGCTAGTATGTAGTGTTACTAGATTCCACAACCTCCCTTAAAGGTATATTGCAGACAAAAGAAATTGAAATTGAAATAAGAATTATATGAACAGTAAGTTCATTCCATTCAGTGTTAAACATTTGACTTAGCCGTTACCAAGATCTTAATTTGAAGATATAAAAAAACAGGCAATGTTCTAAAATATTTAATTGATTTATTTAGATTAAATATAACTTTCTTTTTTATATTTTTTTTTGTAAAATAACGAATCAAGTGCTATGCAAAAGTCAAAATAGTTGATACTTTTTTAAGTAGTAGGACCTCTAAAAGAAGCCTTTTGGGCATCACTGGGGCACATTTTTTTCTTATAACTATAATCAAATCAAATTAGAAAGGTACGTGTGAAGTGTGCCCAAGCGGCTTTCTTTTAAATATTTAGCAATGAATATAAAAATATCTTAATAAAGACGAAAGAAAAATTGTAATTTTTTTTTTTAAATGTCTGTATTACAACTAAAATGAAAGAAAATAATAATTTTTAAATTTTATTTCTGTAATTTATCTATTGCCATAAATGATTTTTATCATACAAAGCAATATAAAGATAAGCTTGCATTAAAATAAATTGCTAATATGATATGAGGTGGAAAACTTTAATTTCTTTGATTTTAGGATATTTTTTGTTTAGGTAGCCTACTATGAAGGGCTGGTACTTCGTCAATTTTAGTTATTTAAATGAAATTTTAACTCCCATCTTTTCATCAATATACTCATACTATATAAATATTATGTTTAAAGCTAAAGATTAAATAGTTCGAAAATTTGAAATGTCCAACTTTGCTGCATTGTGGAAGAGTTATCATAAAGTCTCCTCTTTGGATACAATAAAGAATCAAGTTTAAATGTAATGTTCCTTCCAATTATGGCGTACTATGTTAACTTACTACAAAGGTTGGGTATAGTCCCTTTCGTGGCAACGTTCCTTAAGGGGCGTTTATTTGTATTTCCACAGTAGCTTTTCTCCTATTTCTAGCACCTGCAGGGGGGCTCTAACACTGCAGGGCTAATTACCTAACCCTGCGGGGCAATCACGTAACCCAATATAACCTAACCTAACCTAAAATAACCTATCAAAAGCCATTTTGAAAATAAGACACATCGCTCCTTAAGGGGCGTTGCCACAAAAGGGACTATACACCCAAAGGTTTTTTACGCTCTTTGTGTAATTTTTAAACGAGGCGGGGAGAAAATTAGAGGTCTACTGGCGGAGAAATTGTCTTTGTCCTGTAAAAAATACTAAAAATAACTAACTTGAAACCAAGGAGGTCTATGAAAGGAGTCAGTGATGGAAATAGGAAGCTTTATTGTTTCTCCCTGAAAAGATATCAACCTCACTTGCCAAAATTAAATTAAATATTATTCATTTAAAAATATTAAAAATATAGTTTTGCAATATAGATACAAAACTCTTTTAGCATTCGAGTAAAAAAAATGTATTAGCCTTATTAAAAAAAGGGAATACGTTTTAGTTATCTTTGTTATTGTCGGTTTTATTTGAAGTTTATGACAAATGTAAAATTAAAAGGCATGAAAAATTTGGTCGACTATTCCTTCCAAAATGACAAGTGTAAGTTAAATTCCTGACTCGACTCGGCTTCTTCCTGGGCATCTATACCAAGTAGGCCAAGATCCAAAGACTGGGGCTTTGCAAGCTTGAAGTACATAGGCCTCTCATAACCCATCACCTTTACAAATTATAATTTGGCTTAGTGAGTGAAACTTTGGATTGGATATATTATAGGTAAGAACTTGTCTTTTACCAAATACCAATTTCCTCCTTAATTAAAGTTAAACGGACAGAAAGGGTCAAGTTTTCAAATATTAAATAATTGTTGATTTTTCAGTGGAATCTTCACTAATATTTAATGACTGTCAGCAGTAAACTAAACTGGGAGTGAGTAACTCGAATTATCCTAAATCTGTTAAACCAACAAAGAAAGTTAAAGTATCTTCACTAGTAGAATACTAGAAATCCCATTACCTGACCAAATTGAGCTCCAGCATTCAGCAATCTTGGAAAAATTGGACTAGTTCGCAAAGCTCGGCCTAAGTAATAAAATAAAATTCAAGCTGATCTATGTCAAGAAAACAGGTAGGGTGAGCCATCATTACAGTAAAAAATCATTTTAAAAAACCGAAAAAATACTTTAATTGCATTCACAGTAAAATATTGCTAGAATCGAACCTTTCATGAAAGTATGAACTTAAAGCTAATAGAGGCCAAACGACTAAAGAAACATCCGATGTTTATGAATTAGACAATTTAAAAGTAAAATAAAATGATGATCTATATTAATATTATAAAAATATAATATTTGGTTTATATTTTCAGACTTAATACGTTAAAAATAATAAATTTTTAGCGATAATGACATGTTCAGCCGGACAAAATCGATCTTTTTTGTATAGTATGTAGATAAATATTAACTATGCCTGTATTAAACTCTGGATGTGGATAATCTATGGCACAGTTAAGTCCAGGCACTTCTTTTACACGATCTCTCAGGAATCTAAACAAATGTTTGCACGTTTAAAAAAAAAATATTATTTTAACGATGACTGCAGTTATTGAGCAAACTATAGTTTATATTATATATAAGATTTAATTAAGTTAAGTATTTTCTTAGCTGTATTAGGGCAATTTAAAAATAATTCTAACCTTTTGTTATTATGCATACCAAGGCACCTAGAAATATCAAGACCATAAAGATCAAATGGAGGTCTGCCATTGACAATCCAGTCAGCAATAAGAGTGCCAACCCCACCAGCAGACGCGATACCATTACTTCTCATCCCAGCAGCAACATAATAATTTGATATCTCAGGTGCTTGACCTTTAAATAAAAAAAATAACACTACATGGAAATTATAAAGCCTTCTATAATTACCTTACTATAAATAAGAACATTTTTCTGCTTAAAATCACGTAGGTATAGGTTTCGTGATAGGTGTCAAGTACATGACATTATAAGATAGATATACAGAGTTGGAAGAGAAACTGTACTGAGCATTGACAATTTGCAAGAACAGGTCTGCTCACACAATGCAATCAAGTTGACAAAGCAATGTCTAAACATTGAAGTACCCCTGTATTGCAGAGGGTTATCTGGTTTATAGTCTTTTTTAAAATGTAGAATTATCCTAGGTTTTTTAAAATCAACCCTTTATAAATTTTTTTACCTAGAACCCATTTGCCATCAGGACTGAAAGCCTCTGCACTGTTGTTTAATTTCTCCAGTAAAGCAGATTTTATTGTAGGCACTCTATATCAAATATAAGCTTTTTAGTTTACATAATAGTAATAATAAAGAAGATTTTATATTAACGTAACCTAAATTTTATGTATTTAGTAGTAACTATTGGAAATAGACCAATTTAAATAAAAACCTATGATTGTCTAGTTTCTAGAGTAAAGAAGATTTTTATTGTGATGAAAATTTAAATACAGTCAAAGTTAACTTTATTTTAGTAGTCCCTTTGTAAATAAATATTAAAGGAACCCTGCAAGAAATACCCCGCTTTAACTGCTGAAAGCCTGCCACGAGTAGACCCAATACCCAAAATTTGAAGCCTCCAGCTTCAATAACAAAAAAGTTACAGACATTTCAAAATGATTATTATAGTACAGAGAAAATTTTGAAAGCCTTTTATTGCTTATGATGGAAATTTCAATATTAAATTACTTCATCTGAAAGCAAAATTAAAAGCTTATCTTTGTCAGATACTTAGACTGCCAGTAACTGATAACATTTTTACAATAAAAACACCCCTTTTTTATAGTCAAAATGTCTTTAAAAAATTCGGTTTAAATTGCGTTTGAAAGCGTAAAATCATAGCGGAAAAAAATAAACTAATGTAAGTAATACAGATGCTCATCTGTGATTGGTTGTTCAGCGGACTTATCGCAGACTCATACTTCTGATTGGCTGGAAATCCTAATGACTGGCATTCTCACGCCACAGTACTCTCAATACTACACAAATTAAACTGAATTTTTTTTAATGATTTTGACTATAAAGAAGAGTATTTTTAATGTAAAAATGTTATCAGTTACTGGCATCCTAAGTTTCTGCCAAAAATAAGCTTATAATTTTCTTATTTAATAATGAAAATTCTAATATAGACAATGAAAAACTTTCAAAATTTCATTGTACTAAAAATATGATTTTGAAATGTCTGTAACTTTTTTGTTTTTGAAGCTGGAGGCTTCAAATTTTGTGTATTGGGTCTACTCGTGGCAGTCTTTCAGCAGTTAAAGCAGTATATTTCATGCATGGTTCCTTTAATTTGATGGAATGTGTGTTAAATTTACCTACTGTTCGTCCTTTTTAGTTGATTTATCAAAATCTTCGTTTCTAATGAGAATTGTTTTTCTTGGTTTGTTTTTGATTACCTAACATACCTACCTATATAAAAAGACCTCATACAATTAAAGGCGAAATCCATTTTCAATTAAAGTACCAATAAACTATCCCCCCCCCTTTGTCTTTAATCTGCATAATCTTAAGAGGATCTATAAAGAAACTATTTTGTAAAGGAGAACCATATCAGTTCAGCGGTTGGCAAGATCCTTCGGACTCAAGACATTTAGTTACATTTTGTTATATAAGAACAAAAAATTAAAGAAGGTTGTAGAAAAGTAAAAAAAAAGAGAGGGGGGGTTGCTACCCCACTATAGAATAATATAATTTATCCCAATTTAGATACTAATTTTAACCTTTCCAAGCTGCCCACCGATTACACAATTTCAATGAAAAACAGGCTCTAAAGAATAGAATTAGATTAAACAATGACAGTTTATGTCCAAACTTACGTAGTACCCACAACCAGAAAACATTGTACCTAGTTTAAAAATAATTTTCTTAAATGACTTTCTAATATTCCTGACATCAAATTGTAATTATCTAATAATTATATCTATCCTTAATAATGATAGTAGAGTTTTGTCTAGTTTTCAGTCCGTCAGTCAATCCGTGACGCAATGGATAAAATGTTATTTTTTCGGCTGCAATTTAAAGATAATCAACTGAATTATGTATAGGTATACTTTACTTGGTTTGTCAGACCTCATACTACAAAAATACAAATATCAAAACTATGGTTGGGCCGGATACTTTTTTGGCCGGTTACCGGATACCGGATTTCCGGTATCCGGATAGTTTCAATATCCGGTATCCGGCCGGATATCTGGCCAACACTCGATATCCGGCAAATTATCGGATATCTGGCCGGATAACCGGATATCTGGCAGTAAAAATCAGCCGGATATCCGGTATCCGGATAGTTTTAGTATCCGGCCCAACCCTAATCAAAACACAGTTATAAAAACTAGTTTACTGTACGTTATTTGTATGATTCTTGATTGCTTTTATCGTATTTTCATCCATGCTTTTTTGTGCTTCGCTAATTATGAATGTTGTCATCCTTGTTTATGAATAAATAATTAACCCAGCAGTGTGTAAGTACTTTCAATAACATCAATCAACCCTGGATTATCAAATAATCTTTACATTCACAAGGATGACAACGTTCAATTGTAGAAATTCTTTTGAGTACAAGAAGAAAAATAAAATTGCAGCAATTAAAAGCTATCAACAAGAACCGTAAAACATAGCAAGTAAAATCATTAAATAAAACAGTGCAGTAGCACCTATGTGGTTTTTGAATTTATGACAACTTATGCGTTGAATTTTTTAAATTCTGTATAAAAAAGGAAGTTAAAGTAGCTATTTTGCTTAAAGTTGAATGGTCAGTCTGTAACAGGATATCTATGTGTCTGTCCACTGAAGGAACTCGCTAACCACTAACCGATATGCTTTTCCTTTACAGTGTAGCTTCTTATATGTCCATGAAAGGTTTATACCTATTTCGGGGGATTGTACCACCACCATCTAAAGAGAAATGACCCCCTCCCCCTCCCCTCCAAAATAAATTCATTTTCTTTTTAAAACTAAATTTAAAATTGGGTGTTGGTCAATTTTACATCCCCCCTCTTCTACCTCAAGTGCCCCTAGAGGCCTTTAGTAACCGCTAGTACAACTACAAAATAACAGAAAAACAAACACTCAGAGTAGCTTACCTTCTACAAACTTTGAATTTGGTATTGATTTCTTTTCTATTAAGATTGATTACTTAAATATAAAGAAAAATCTTCTACAACAATTAAAAGGATTTCGAATCAGAAAAAAATACTTTTTTACACAGATCATAAATGGGACAAAATGTATTTTTTCTTATGCAATCATTATAATACTCAACCTAAATAACCAAAAAAAACATTCCATCAAGTAAAAAAATATTTTACATTTTTAACAAAAAAAAATATTTTTGAGAAGGGTAACTATCAACCACCTTTTTAGGATACCTTACCAGAGGCTTGGGACGCATCTACTAAAACGTATATTGTAAAATTGCCATTACTTAAAACCATAACGTCTACTTTCTTATTGTAAAATTGCTTATAAATCCATCATTAACAAGTAGTTAGAAATACAACAAATATTTTAAATAGCAAATATAGGGTAAGAATCATTTTTTATCAAGTAAATTTCAGTTTTAAAACAGGGATAGGCAACATCCATACAAGCGAAGCTCTAAATTCAGAAGGTAGGTCAAACGACATGTTATAGGTATCAACATGCAAAGTTTGAAAAAGATATAACATTACAAACGTGTCTAAATTAACGAAAAGAGCTATCAGTCCATAATTATAGAAAAGCTTCATTTTTAATACAAATCGAACTCTAAATGAGAAGCTACTCTATTACTTATGCAGAGTTGTTTCGTTAGACCTTTACGATTATTTGATTTTTTATTAGCTGTTTGAAAGAAACAATGATTATCTACCTATTGGATAAACCAACAACGCATTTTAAAAAAAATCGTCCAATTTTAGTTTCATGGTACCCGGCAAAATTACGCATTATTGCCATTTTGACAATATCTTAGAAAATGACAACTCAGCTATTTTGATAACCTCTTAATTTGAGGTATACTAAAAGAAAGAAAATTAGATTAGTTATTTATCGCATCATATTATTTTCTACAGATAGTAACATGAAAACTTAAAAAGATCAATTCCAGTATTATGATTTTAAATTTATTATTTGTGGAAAATTGTATAAAATACGTAAGATACATGATATTTCAGTATTAACCCTTAAAATATTTACACTATTTTGGTTATAAAATTAGCAGACTCCTTCAAAAAATATACTAAATCTAAGATTAGTGGGTATTAGAGAATACACTTATATAAGCATTAAAAAATATAATAATAGAATATTTTAAGTTTTTTTTAAGCGAAGCTTTTCTATAAATATTTCTTCATTTTCTTGTCCATCCGTCCGTCCAAGACGGATAGCTTTTTTCGTTAATTTAGGGATTGTCCTATTGATTTCAAACTTTGCATGGTGATTCCTGTAGCAGTTAGGTACGCTTTAGAAAGGGTACCAACTCTACAATCATTACCAGAATGTCCATACGTCCATTTTAAACATGTTGATTTTTTTGCTTTTTTAACAATAAATTTTTGGTATATTGATTCCTGGGACAACAAAGTACAATATTATAAGCTAAGCAACTCTATAATCAAGTCCTAAAAATGTAAGTATGTCC
>LS046446.1:42869-54214 GCA_900241095.1 Acartia tonsa
CCCCCCTACTTTTTAAGAAAAATCTAGGGGGGAAAAAAATAAAAAATTTTGTAGCAGGGGAAAAAAAATAAATCTTGTGCAGAATATACACCCCTGGCATATCCTTTAAAAAATGTATTCCTGTATAATGTGAAATATATACAAACAATATATAGTAATAAGTCAACTATGAATATTGTATTATTGTTGTATTTCATAGGATAGAGTTAGCATTCTATAAATCAGAATATGGGTTTAGTTTGACCATCTAGATATACTACACTATTTGGTACAAACTCCTTGTCCTAATCCTTGCTTACAGGGAAACTTGAGATTTGGCCCTATGTTTAGCAAACTTGAGATCTTCAGTGAACTTGATGTAACAGACAAAAAGGTCTTTGCTTATATTCATCAACCATAAGGAATTAATCTTCAAAATTTCTGGTTGGTACCAAAAAGTTAGCACAAGGAAATGGATTTTTGGATTTCTTAAGAACTTAAGTAAGAAGAATTCCTCTCCTTCATCTATAGTTATGATCATAATCCCACTCAGCACACACCTTAGATTACACCAAGGCAGCAAGCTTTTATTAAGTATAAAGGTATACAACAGCTTAAAGTAGAAGAGACCATAAAAGAAGAAACAATAACTTAAAGGAAACCTTACAGTATCAATTCAGTAGACATACCTTAATTCGTAGGGATCAAAGGTACATTTGGTACAATCATAATTAGTCTTCCATTATGTCAAACAAATATGATTTATAAAAGCATCTAAAAGAAACCGATTGATTTTAAATTATTACTTAGCAGAGTTATATTAATGAAATACTTCAAAACACAATATTGAATATATGAAGCCTGGATAATCATACAGTTAAGGAACCAAATAACATGTATGGATCTATGGATAATCTTAGACCAATAGATATAGTATATTTAGATGGTCAAACTGGACCCATAATCAGTAAAACTTTTTAAAAAATTCTAGAATACAAAAACCTTTGTTTTTTTATTTGTTATGTACAATACATTCAAATAATACATACAGCAACAAAATATTTCGACAAAATGATATATAGAAAGCTAACTTTATCCTAAGAAAGACAACTATACATAGGTGACTTACTATATGTTTTATCATATGTTTCACATTGTATGAGAGAATATGTTTTTACATGATATGATTTACTCAAGCAAAGATTTAAACCTAAGAAATGCATCTATTTATAGGTGATTCATCATGCAAACAAAATGAGACATTTGCACTTTTGAGCCAAAATCTGTACATATCTTTACCAATAACAAAGCCAGATTGTTCTTCCAGTGTCATCCTATTGGCTGATTTACAGAGGGTGTCCCTAGACATCTCTATTCTAAGTGTATACACATTGTGTAAAAAAATCTATGCTCTAATGTTTGAGATGATGTTTGAAGAAAACAGGTAAACCACAAAGACAAGTTAACCAGATTCAAGTCAAATCACAACTGCTTTATTGATTTTACATGACTAAGATTTTATTTGACTTAAAAAGTGTCTCATAAACATGATTTACAAAAAAAGTATCTCATTTTCCTGTATAAAAAGTAGATTTGCCTTTTATATTTGGCAAATTTAGTGATTTTCACCTTAAATCTTAAAATTGAAATATCTGGCAAGAAGGAACAGCTAGGATTTTATTCTCAATGGATTCTACTAGTTTCTAGGTCCTATTTGAATGCTGCATTGTCCGTTTTCATGGTAATTTTTGTTTATTCTTTATTTAATTAAGGCAGGGTGTGTAATAACAATACCTGGGACCCAAAGTCCACCAACTAAATCTTCATTATTTACCAGCCCGCAATATTCCTTCACTTCTTGTTGAGATAAGATTTTACACTCCAATCCATACTGTACACTGGAGGCTTGCATTCTAGGTGTAGGAATAATATGAAGTAATTTTTTTTTTTTTTGAGAATATACTAGGGTTATGTTTGGTAAAGGTTTAACAACTAGAAAAAAAAAAGTTTCACCATGGTTTTCTAAAAATAAAACTTTGAACTGTAAAGCATTTTTTGATAAACTATCATCAAATGTTTTGTTGAGTTCAAAGATTCTAATAAAATAGCATGCCAAAACATAAAATTACAAAAGTAACAAAAACCATTTCATTTGCCTACAGGGGTGTATATTCTGCACAAGATTTTTTTTTTCCTGGACTACAAATTTTTTTATTTTTTTTCCCTCCTAGTTTTTTCTGGCAAGGAAGGGGATAAAATGGAAAAATATTTTCAGAACTCTTTATTTTATTCATATTATGCCCCCTTCCACACATTTTTTAGTTTTTTTTTCACCAAAGAGGGGAGAAAAATAGATAAAAAATGCTTTCAGTCCTCTTAATTTTTACATTTTTTTCCCCCCAACCACATATTTTTTATCCCCCCCCCCCTCAGCAGGGTCAAATTTGAAAATATACACCCCTTTTTGCCTAACCTTTTATATTGCAGCATTCTGTCCTTAGTAGACGCAACATATAAGCTTCCACAAGTCTTGAGGCCAGTATACCAACCTCTGTCTTCCAACTGCCTAGAATTAAAACATATCTTTGATAGTCTCATTCAATCATGTCAGCTCTTATGATGGGCCATTTGAGTACGGTCCTTTACAAATACAACATGTTGCCCTCTAAGACTCTCTATGTTAGATCCTTTTATAAGGGGGATTGGGGGGGGGGGAGGTATGAATGGATATTACAGACCCCTCGTATCGGTCCTAGTCCTAGATCCCTGGATAATGGCCCTAAGTTTGCTCTTAATACCGGACCTTATTTTTAGCGCTAGGTCGGCCCTATGGGTCTATTTTATTCATGGGCCTTCAAAGGGATTACTTTAGATTGACCCTCAGATTTTTAGGACTGGTTTCAATAGAGACAGTTTAAATAAGGTGATCATCTTAAGAATGCTTTTTTTCATAACGGTATAGTATGTAATTGTACAAATATAATTTATTAAAAACTTCTAATTCTTTGTAATAATATCCTAATTTGTGTCTAAATAAAATAGATACAAACCTATATAACTTCGTAGATGTCATGGCGATTCTAGTTTCTTGAAGGTTAAGTTTAAGGACTCCAAGAAGTCCAGTAGCATTTGTAGCTGTACCACCCCCAAGTGTGCCCTGCTCAATTAGAACAACATCTTCACCCAGTCCATATTCAGCTGCGTAGAAAATTATATTAATATTCAAATCCAGATTTGGCTAACTACCTAATAATTCAGTTTTACTGGATTTTTTTGTGTGAAAACTTCAATTCAACACAACACGAAATTTGTTCTAATGTAAACTAATACCTTTTTTAATGAAAATAAAATATCTAATGTCCTTTGAATGTAAACAAATATTTGCTGAATCTTAAAGATTTTCTATGATAATCCTATTCACAAGAGCAAGTTTTGAAAATTTATTTCACGAACGTGGTCAACTTATAAGCTTGTTTTAGTTGATGGAGATGCCGTTTTTATGTATTCAAATGTTTAATTTCTTACCTAATTTATAAGCAATAGCAGCGCCTTGAGCTCCACCTCCGCAAATAACTATCTTAGTACTTTCTGGTAGCTCTGTTGTAGTTGGCCTCCTACAATATAATAATTATCATTGTACTGTCTGGAAGCTCTGTATTGTAGTTGGCCTCCTACAATATAATAACTATCTTAGTACTTTCTGGCAGCTCTGTTGTAGTTGGCCTCCTACAATATAATAACTATCTTAGTACTTTCTGGCAGCTCTGTTGTAGTTGGACTCCTACAATATAATAACTATCTTAGTACTTTCTGGCAGCTCTGTTGTAATTGGCCTCCTACAATATAATATATAACTATCTTAGTAATTTTTGGTAGCTCTGTAATAATATTTTCTGGTATAAGTGTTGTAGTTGGTCTCCTACAATCTAATAACTAATCTAGTTCTTCCTAGTAGCTCTGTTGTAGTTGTCTCTTCAACAATATGATGACATATTTGGTTGACTAGGATGTCCTCGTAAGGGATAAACAACTCTATGCATAGCATGTATTATATTTTAATGCGCCTCAATGATAGAAAATTAAAATTAGTGATGTTGTTGGTAAACTCAAATATCTTCATATGGTAACTTTAAATTCAAAGTAAGCACCAATATTGTTTTAAAATTTTTTTTAACAACTGTGTTTTTAATCAACAAAACATGAGCTAATTATACCTGTTTTCACTGGCATTGATTAAGTCTCTTCTGGCCTGTACAGCCGCACGAATGTACGTACTGTAACATTTTCTATATTCTGTTAACAAAATATCATTCAATAGTCTGTTCTAAAATGACATAGGTAGTATCTAAATAGTCAAAAACAAGTTTAGTTTTCCGTGAAAACTGATGTCTTTCACCTAAATACTTTCATGTAAAAACATTCAAACATTTAACATCTATAAATTATTTCTTGAAACTTACAAGTTAATTTTAACATATAGCACCATTGCCCTCTAAATGACCTCAAAATTATTAAAAACTGTTAAATAAACATTTGTAATTATTTTAAAATTATTTTATGTAGGTAGTCTTTCTTGCTTAGATGGACGGACAGACATGAAAACGAAAGGGCGGCGGACGTAATTCAAAAAAAGGTTAAAAACAGTATAAGTGCACTGCCAAATATTTGATATTTGAATATATTCCTGAATTTACATACTGCTTTCTCAGGGCAGTCAAGCCTGCGAGCCTTCCCATTTTAATAACTATGATTTAATTACATTTTCTGAAAAAAATATAATATAAAAATGACAATCGCTGACCTTAGTTTTAATAAAATTGTGTAAAATTGTTGGGATCAAATTGGAAATAAAAGTACCTAAATATTTTTTTGGCCAAATAGCTGGTCGCACAGCCTAAGATCACAAATCATATAGGAGCAACAAGCACTAAAAATATTTTGAATACTCTAGACACAATAATTCACAAGAAGCGTGCTTTACTACTAACTTGTGTACGCGTGGACTGTTTAGCCAGTTGGAAGGATGTTCAAAATTAGACTGCTTGGCCATCCAATAGAAGCTTTAAAGATGCCGACAAAGGCCTTTATATCTGTTGATTTAAAAATTTACATTAACATTACCTATGTGTATGCAAAAAGAATAAATAAATCTATGTTTCACAGCCATGATTTCAATTTACCCAATATTTTTACCTTTTAAACGAGGTTAACTTTTCTTAACATAGTTTTATTTTACATTGGGAACAAAGAGAGGGATAGGTTTCTGGTAAAATCCGTAAAGGTTATGCGTTATCAGTAAAGAACAGTAGTAGAACGATAAAATTTTATGTTAACTTTAAAAAAAAAATTTTGTCTATAGTTTTTTTCAATAAGAAATACACATATTTAGTGAATATTATCGTTCTACTACTATTTTTAAGCCTTAAAACACACACCTTTACGGATTATACCAGAAACCTACCCCTCTCTTTAAAAAAAAAATTCACATAAAGTGATATGAATGCTTAATTAATTTTTTTTCTTTTTTTATTTGCTCAGTTATTATCTTTCTCTAGATTTCAAATATCTTATTTGTCACACAACATTATTTAACTTTTATCCAGTTTTTTATTAACAAACTTGAGAAAGTCAATTTTTCTTGGTTGGCTGGATGCATTGTTTGGAGTATATCTTATTGTGTCTACATCAGTATCTGTATCACTACTAATATCATGGAAGATTGATTGCAGATTGGCCTTTCCTTCCAATATTTTCGTTACTTTGCTGGATATTTCTGTAATAAAAAATACCTATGTTGTTAACATTTTCAAAAAGAGATAGTTAAATTGAAACATAAGTGCGAAATAAAAACTTTCTTTGAGTTTAAATTATGTTTTCACGTAGCTTTGCATGGGTCCTGGTCTATTTTAAGGGAGGGTACCACCACCCTTCAAAGATAAATCGTCCCTGAAAAATAATGACTCTCATCCAATTTTTAAAAATAAAAATTTTATTTTTAGAACTTCAATTGAATGTAGGGAAGTGGCGACTATTTCCCTCCCATTTAAAAGCCTCCAGTTGGAGTATATAGTGTCTTTGCATTAAAATTGCATTTATGTCTTGAAAGCATTGCCTCACTTAAGATGTAAACATACTTACTATTTTCAAGAGCTTGTCTTCTTTTCTTGTTAGTTGATTTTTTTATTTTAGACATGTCAACAAAAGCTCTGCCACATCCAACAAAAGTTCCACTTTCTGAGTCACTTGTTTCTACGCAGCTTCCAACAAATTGTTTGGCTTCATTTCTAAATCAAAGGAAGTGTAAAAAGAGTAAAGGTATGTACTTTGAGAAGTGGTCCTTAATATGTTTTTTTTGTGTGTGTGTGTGGAATACATTAAATGGTTTGGCCATAAAGAAAGCCAAAGTAAAAATTAAACTAAAAATACAAAAAAAAATTCTGTCCCTCTGTGTAAAATGACCTCTCAAAATTAACAAACACTAGCCAAAACACATAAACAGAAAGTAATAAAAAATCAAATAAAAGGTAAATACTTTTCTCGTATTCATTCGAATCCGGTGGATAGGAACCGGTTCTCATCCATACGAAAAAACTATGTCTAGCATCGTATTATATCCAGCTTTCTACGAAAATAAAAATGTACAATCAAAAGATTAAAACCAGTTTTAATCTTTTAATTGTACATTCTATTTCCGCGGAAAGCCGTTTATAATACGATGCGAGAAATAACTATTCCTATTTCTTACTGATTACATAAATGTTGAGGCATTAAGAATAAAGAAACCAATCATAAGGGGTAGTTGCACGAAATGCATTTGTTTTGAATTTAGTGAACTGCATACTTTTTTCTGTTTAATAGTTTAAACTACATCTTAGGACAACTTTTGGATATATGCAACCTATATGGCTGTCTTGTTTCCACAAAAACAACATTATCACTATTTTGGTGTTGCCAAATTGATTGCTATTTATTGTAATACAAAATTATATATGTTTTATAGTATTCTTGTTACTTGTGCTTTCAATCAACTTTTTAAATGCACTTCATGCCACTATCCCTTTACCTTATTTTTTCAAGGTTGTCAAGTGGTAACTTTTGTTTCTGTGACAACAAAGCTTGCTCACTTCCAGGTTCAACCTGAATTCAAAAATAATTTAAAATAGGGGGGGGAGGGAGGGGGGGTGCTACGTGCCAGAAGCTCGTAAACCGTGAGCAAAATGGACTATAAAATTGAGCTAGAATTTTTAAACTTGGTACATTAGACTTGTCCAATAGGTACTACATCTAAGAGAGAAAAATGCATACTTTTTTTTATTTTTAGGTTAGGTAAGAAACCCTGTGGAAATGGGATTTTTAGACCTTTCTTGGTCTATTTTGATGTAGAAACTTACTTTTATTGTTTTTTCTTAAGTTTTTTTCTTGAATACACTGTGGCTATTTATAAGGAAATTATTTAAGATGATTCAAGAAGTTAGGGACCGAAACTCAACAAACTCATTGACAACACAAACTTAGAGTCAAAAATAGTTATATAATTTGGGCGCGAAATGATTTATTAGCGTAAGGTAGAGGGAGTCCTATAAGAATTATTGCCCCTGATAGGAAATATTTTCATTTCAGAAATAAAAGATTACCTCTATTCTTGTGAAGATTGCTGCTAAGGGTTTCTTAAAAGTTCCCTTGTCTTTTCTTACACAAGGCTTCTTTTTTGACTTTAATACTTTCTACAAAGAATTAAATACTTGGTTTATTTTAAAAAAATACAAATTTAAATGAATCTAGTAGATACATACTAAATAAATCTGAATATATATCTGAAGGTAGGCTTTTAAAATAAACCTTCTTTCTGTAAGAGTGATATTTCACATTATGGTTTCAGATGATAAAAGAATATAGGCCAAACACAAAAGCCACAAATTCTGACAGACGCACGGATGGACAGACAAAGTGAATTATAGTGTAGCTTCGCTACTAATAATATTTTTACCTCAGCAACATTTTCGTGATCTCTTTTAACATGTTCCTTTAAAGATTTACTGTGTAAAAACTCTTCGCAACATCCACTAATAATGAATAATAATAATAATAAAAAAAATATATCAATAGGTAACATTCAAAAGTAGTGAGATTTGACTGCATTCTTATATGTTGTAATAAACGATATAAGCATGAGATAAGTACTCATCATTTAACTACATTAAAGAGAGATGACAGATCAGATTTCAGGAGAAGGCTATGGAGATCTCCAACAATTCAAAACCAGCTATGAAAGTGCTTCTCCTGTGTATTTGAAGATATAGGAACAAAATATTTTTTTGTGGGTCAGTAAAATGGATTAATATAAAAGACAACGGGTTTACCGATATTTATCAGCGGTAAAAGTTATAAGGCGTAAAAACTTTGAGAAAAAAAACATGGTCTCAAAATGATTCCAAATCGCCTAATTCGGCAAGAAATATACATTTTTTTGGCGGCGGTGGAAATCAGCGGTGAACGGCGGAATCGGTAGTCCCGCCACTGTTTTTTTTTTTAGGAAAGATACCAAAACATGGGGTAATTATTGACCCAACCAAAAAAGGTTATAATACCATTATCTCTAAAACTAAGAAAGTACCACCCAAAATAAAATTTCTGTTGTGTCGTGTTACGAGACGCCACAAATTCTCAGAGTTCATATGAAAAATGCAAAGAAGCCAAAAATTTCGGTGGGATTTCTAAACAATTTCACTTTCATCTCCCCCAAAAAATATGGTTATATGCCCCTCCTTGGCAACATTCACTAAGTGAAAAAAAGTCTTAGAAAGCATTTTGAAAAAAAAGCTTTCATACATTTGGTCTGAACAAATACATTGCTATTCATATTTTCTCAAATATATAACTGTGTAAACCATAAAAGATTTAGATTATTCTAAAGGGTGTGGCAAACAAAATGCGGACCTTTTTAAAATTATTATTGCGCGGCTTGTGTTAAAAGTAGAAAAAAACTACGCATATCGTTAGAACCACTATGAACTTTACTGTTTGGAAATATAGAAACAGTTCCTGTGCTAAGTATGGTTAAGGTCAGGGAGCTATGTGGTAAGATGTCCCAACTGACTTAAAACTTGACTTGCGAGTATTTTACTAAATATTAGAGAATAGCGTGTGCAAAAAGAAGTGCGTACATTTTTAAAATTAAAATTACGCGGCTTGTATTTAGAGTAGAAAAATACTACACATACCGTTAGAACCGCCATGAAATCTAATTTTTGGAATTATAAGAACAGTTCCTCTGCTACAAAAAAATTTAGGAAATAGGTGGTAAAATGTCTTAAAATTTACTCGCAAGTTTTAAGTCAGTTAGGACATTTTACCACATAGCTCCCTAACGATATGTAGCACGGGAACCGTTCTTGTAATTCCAAAATGTAGAGTTCATAGCGGTTCAAACGGTATGCGTAGTATTTTTCTACTATTAACATAAGCCGCGCAATAAGAATTTTAAACAGGTTCGCATTTATTTGGCAAACCATTTATAAGCAAAACTGAGCCTGTTAATTGAAAAAAACTAGACGTATTCTATAAGTTTCAGCTACAAAAAAAGTTTTCAGTTAAAGAGGCTAACATAAAGTAAAATCCCATAGAACAAAAAGATATCAAAACACAGTTAATATTTTATTTGAATTGAAGAATATTTTTTGGTAGATTGAGATGGGGAAAGAGGAAAATAAGACTTAAATTCGGTGATACTAATACAAAGCATCACCGGCTTTGACAGACCAGCAGTAGCTATTATTTAAAACGTATATAGGACAAAAATGGAAAAAAAAACAGAGAATGTTTTACCCATACTAATCTGTTGAGACAGTAAATAAGTGGAAGTTTATGCGCACTAGTAATTAAACAGTTGGCTACCTTTAATTCCTATTATTCCCATTCTGTATGTAGAAATTTGCAAGCAGAAAACAAATTTTTTTTGCTTTCTATAAATTGCTACTAGACAATATACATATAACTTTTCTGTAAGAGAATATATATATCCATAAGAGCAAACAAAAGAAAATCATTTAAGTCTTGTATCAAACTATCAGGTTTCTCAGCTTTAACTAAATTAAATTCTATAATAAAATAATTATCCATAGATTTACCTAATATTGGGACTTGAAGACAAAGTAATAGATCTGTGTAAAAATATCAAAACGACTAGGAACGAAATATTAAATTAACAAATAATTTGAACCAACCTGTAACTGCAAACAAATTTTTCCTTGCAATGTTTCACGCGAAAATGTTTCTTCATATTTCTAATAATAAAAAAATCAATGATTTGTTCATTAATGATAAAATTAACAATCCTTTTTTACCGAAGAATTTCGCTAACCGCTGAACCGATAGGGTTATCCTTAACAGGGTAGGTTCTCATAGGTCCCGGGAAGGTTTATAACTATTTTCTGGGGGTGGGACACACCCCCCAAAAAAACTTTTTTTTATATTTTTTTAACTAAAATTAAAAAATTTCTACCCCTAGAAAATTATTTATTTTTACTTTTTCTTTTAAAATATAAAATAAGAAATGGGTTATCAAATTCGACTCCCCGCTCCTCAAGTGCCTCTAGGGGCGTAGCCGCTAGTAAACAATACATGAACATGAACATATATAATATTAATAATTAAATAAATCAAAATGTTTACCGATAATGATAGAAGAATTTTTGGCACTCCTCCAAAGGACAATGAATTACATTCCTTTTTTCCTCGTGGGTTTTTCTAGGAAGTATTTGGTTTGAGTTTTTCTTGTCGAAAAAAACTTTTTGTAGCTATTTCTTATTAAAATGGAAAAATAAAAATCTAATTAATAACAATTGTACAGTGTTATAACTTAATAAGCATTAATCTTTTAATCTAAAGAAAATTGTACATGAATTTGTTGCAAAATTAAGTTGATAAAGGATACAGTAAAGGGAAATACTTCCATGTTAAGGATTTGATGCCCCGCTTAAGGGGTAATATGGATTACCTGTGTTCTGGCAAAGCTGATGTTTTAACAAAGATTCCACATGTTGGGCATATCGTCTAAAAAAAATAAATCAAATTCTAAATCGATGTCTTTTAAGAAAAGTCGAACCAAAACGGATATTTTAGATTGAAACAAACACGAACTAACCTTAATCAAGAGTAGTGGATGTTGGAGTTTATAAAGTAATGAGCGTAATAATTCATTGTTTAGGTAATCATTCAACAATGGAATATCAACATTTGCCAGAACAAATCCAAAGAAAATAAAGTCACAAACTACATACACCAAAGCAACAAATCTTATCCACCATTGCTCATGTCCTAGCATTTAAAGAAACATATCTACAGAACTAATATTGGGACATCCAAGA
>LS046449.1:12623-22776 GCA_900241095.1 Acartia tonsa
GATAACATTGGTTCAAAAATATTATTGAATGAGTCTGGCATTTGTCCTGCAAGGAAACTTTTTACAAAGCTACCTATATTAACTATCTTAATATCTTCAAGTTTAAGTAACTCAAGCTTTTCAAGTATAAAATATTTTGGCTAAACGCGATCGTGCATTGGTTGGCTCAATTTTTTTGTGGACTAATATCGAATAAGGATTGGTGGGTTTAAATTAATTGAATATTCGACAAATTTATTTCACAGAAGGTTTGATTTCGTTTATCATCATTGGGGATGTACATTAATTTTGCCCAATACTTTATCTCTTTAGAACATTAGACTAAAACACTAGAGAGGGTAGGTGTTAAATAACTGTTTCTATGTCCCCATCTCAAGAACTTTGTAACGAGTCTCGATTGGGACTTGGAATATCAACCAATAATGTCGGGAATATTAACAAAGCCCGGTAGCAGAAAAAAAATTAGCTTGCAGACGAAAAAGATCATTGGAAAGGGGAGACAGATAGTTATCTACATATTCATCTATACTGCATGTAGATCTGTTTTTTTAGAACCCTGATTTTTACACAATGCCTGAATCTTAAAATGTCAAGCTGTTTTTTAAAAGCATCCAAAAAAACGCCGCTTTTAGCGCTAAAACTATTTCTTTGACTATTTAAGCATATCAACCGTTTAAAATTAAGTTAGTACTTTTAATTGATAAATACTAGCGGGGGAGTCAGTCGTTTTTTTTCTAGGGGCGATATGTCTATGGAGAGTGGTTGTACCCTCCTCAAAAATAGTTATTAATTTTTCTTGGACCTAGGAAAACCATATTGGGTTAGTGGTTAACGAGATCTTAGTACATAAATCCTGTTACTTTTTTAAAAGGATGATGCTAATTTCCTTGTAGACTGTTTCTTTAGATACTCTAGAACTACTAAATGATCATTTAATAATTGTTACAGAAGTCCTTCACTGAAAGGACTTTATGAATTTTGCTTTTTCATTAAATTTTGGTGTGATGAATCTTGATTTTAATTCCGTTTGGAGTTTTTCTTCCTTGTTAATTTTGCAAAATTCTAAATAAAATATGAGAGACAAACCTTTTCTATTTTGTGCATATCAATTAAACTTTAAGTAAATTGTTTGTTTTACCATAAAATTGTTTGTATTTGACGATTTGTTTACACTAGCTGTGCATTTAATTGAAATTAACTATGATCAATCATGTATTTTTATCATAGGTATTGTTCAGGGGAAAAGTAATTTAGAAATAAGCAACTGAAAAATGTTAATGAACTTCATAAGATAAACATGAATGTATTAGTATAAATGTATTAATCCAGACATCTACCTGGCATAAGTGGTGGAGACCCTTTTTGTCTGCCAGCAAATTGCTTTCTGTTCTTTTGTGTATGTTTATTTTTCTGACCCAATACAAAATTGGTACAATGTCCCCGCACTGTGGACATAGTTGCATATAACTCATTCCACCTATATCCTTTTACTTTTGTAAACAAAAGAACAGACGCAAAGAAATCGTTATACTTTCTATAGTAATTGACATATAGTTGACCTTAGTTTTAGCTATAATACTGATACCTATTTAATTTTAAGATTATAATAACTTATTATTCCTGTACTGCTTACTAACTTAATTATCATTGTTATCAAACATCATTAGAGTCGAAGCTCAAAATATCAAACGGTTAGACAAACGAATATTAACAAAAACTAATGTAAGATTCAAAAAATATTTAGAGTCTGAACAAAATGGATATACGGAATTTCTGATAATGATTATAGAGTGGCTACGGTGTTAAATTAAACCTGTTATTCTAATTATGCCAAGTTTATAATGACTAGGACAATTCTAACATGCCTTAAAAAATAATCACCAAAAAGCATCAAATTTTCAGCCGATGTAACCATTCCTTTATTTAAGATTAATTTACCACTTTAAGTGCACAAGTATTTTAACATTAAATACTTTTTGTTCAAATTTTAGTTATTAATCACATACCTCAATTTTAATCAGTCACACACAGAAATAAACATAAATTCTTAAAAATAAGATTTAAGATGAAGAGACTCCAGGGACCTAAAAGGATAAAATGATCTATGTCCGTAATGATAATACACAATATAACCTTAAAATAAAATCCAATAAAAGTCCCCAATGTTGTTTAGCCAATAAATATGAAAACGTTATTGTAAAACTTTGGGGACTTAGTTATTAATATGATTACTAGAATCTTCAATTATCTTTAATAAAAGCTGAGAAAACAAATATGGGATGCCCCCTTAAACATTATAGATGGACAGACAAACAAAATTAGTCGTATCGGAAATGTAGATTTGCAACTGAAAATAATTTTAATTATATTTTTTTCTATTAAACAATTCATGTTATTTTCTTTTCAATACAAACCATATTTTGCTAAAACATTTTGTCGACCTAAATTTCATGCAAAAGGATTATTCTATCTTCCTGTGTCGATTTTATGTCAACCCTAATCACTTTGCCTTGTTTCTTAAAACAATTGTCCCAATTCTGTTAAATAGATTTGTGATAATTATTTTAAATTTATTGGTTAAGTTAAATCTAGCAAAATTTTAAATATAAATTAAAAGGTTTTGGTGCTCCCCTTAAATTTTCGGATCTACTGCAGTTCACGGTAAAATATTGCTGGTAACGAATATTGCTAAAAATCTATGAATCTATGCCGGACGGCTGAACGTACAGATCATACCCGCACACCATTTTAAGCGGTATAAGAAGACCTACAAATAATCTGGAATAGCCAAGATCCAATGATGCACAGGGAAAGCTTCACTGAAGAAAAAACGCGTAAAATAGGCCTTTTTCGCGCATTTCTCTGCACTGCGAGATAATTATGCATTGTTGATTTATGGCTATTCCAGATTATTTGTATGCCTTCGTATGCTGCTCAAAACAGTGTGCGGGCAGGATCTGTACGTTCAGCCGTTTGGCAGCTAGCAGCTTTCAAAATTCATAGATTTTTGGCAATATTCGTTACCAGCAATATTTTACCGTGAACTGCAGTAAATCCAATTTAAAAATGCATGTTAGGTGCACATGCACTTTTATCATAACTTTGTTACATTGACGTAATAAATCTAATTTCATTTAAAGCAAACTTTGCAAAAAAATCAGCCAACTATCTTAAATAGCCGCCGAGAAAATTATGTTTCTTCCCCTAAGCGTAGCTGAACAAGAGACATTTGGAATTATAGAAATGTTTTGTTACTGAATTTTCAAGAGCGAGACTCTTCTATAATTTGAAAACGGTTAGCTCTTTTTATACATGTTAGACTTCTCATATCAATTTCAAACTTAGCATTACTGTAAAAGTTAATTATAATTTAGGAAGTGTAGCAACTCTATAATCGTTACTAGAAAGACCTTATGTCTTTTTTAAAAACTTGATGCTTTTTAACCATTTTAAAATTTTCATCGGATTTTTGGAATACTGATTCCTATTACAACAAGGTAAAATGTTATAAGCGAAGAATCTCTATAATTAAGTCATAAAAATTTACGTCCTTAAACAGAATCCTGTAATACTTACTATTTTGTTTAAACTTAAAAATTAATGTTCTGCTTTTTAAGCTCTGACACTCTAAAAGTGTTGATGTTCGTTTGTCCTACGGTTTCAGAGCTTAGCTTTTATGGATGTTGTCTGTCTTTATTATAAGACGCATAAAATGCACATTTATATAACTGCATAATTATTTGGCACCTGAAAACATCTCATGCAAATTATATTATTGCATAACTATCTATAATTTGATTCAATTGATAATTTTCTGAATAATAAATAGTTATTTATAAGGAAAATGGAATAAATTTTAAAACCCAGTATACATTCACTTGTAGTTATTTATCGCATCTTACTATAGACAGATTTTCGCGGATGTTAAAATGAAAAGTTATAAGATTAACACCAGTTTTGTTAGCCATCGAATTGTGGAAATTGTGCTTTACATGATTTTTCAGTATGGATGAGATCCGTTACTCATCTAGCGGATATTAATCGGTTTCGAAGCCATACTGGAAACTATAATAAAGTGCTTTTTTAATAAAATGAATCATTTTAAAAATTTTAAAGCATCTTTATCTCCTTATCAGTTAAAAAGTACAATTATTTTCCGATCAATAAATATTTACACTTTTTTTGTCTAAACTATAAAGTTCTTTTTAGCTCTAGTCAAGGTCCTAAAAATGGCCTTCGCAATTTTGTACATAAAACGCAATACAGATAATTGGATTAATTAGACGCTTTTATATGCGTAATATGTTCGTAATATTAAAGTAAATAAAAAATTTAAAGATTTTATTCACTTTTAGAACATCTTTTTCAACTGTTTAAAATTTATTAATTTTATTTTTTGTCAAAATTTAACATGAACTTTACTTAGAGTTATTTTTCATACTGACCGTCTGTCAGTTAGAAACGGTATGGTCAATTTCTCGGCTTCTATTCAAGATATACGACATAAAATTTACTATTTGTTAAGCCGGTTTTTTTGGTACGTAATGACGGGCATTAGAATTAGATTTTCGAAAGACAAACTTTTATATTGCCACCGAGCGACCACTATATAACTCACATTGTCCGTCTGAATGTCTTTCACACTGAGTCTGTCTGTCTGTAATGTTGTCATTAGGATTTATATCAAGAAATAGGTTTTGCTGTAATTAAAGGGGATCAGATGGATAGAAAAACAGCCTAAAACCATCCTGATACTAAAATCTAAAAATAAAATAGCCTAAAGCCATCCAAGAAACAATTTCATAATTCCGATAAATTAAAGAACTAAATCGGATGATAGCTACATCTTGAGCTACAGACAGAAACCCTTACTACTTTATATAATAGTATTAGATTTACTACTGTATCTCCCCATCGCAACCGCCTTGTGCAGCCTTTCTATTGGGTCGTTGAAAATCAACCAATGGTGTGCTTATATTAACACAGCCAAGTAGCATAAAATAATTTAGAAGCAGACGAAAGAAGTCTTTGAAAAAGGAAGGGAGGTAGATCTGTTTTATGAATAATGTCATCCTCGTTTTGCACATGTTTACATATGTATATTTTAAAAATTTACTACAATTCCAAAAAGTGTACAAAAACGAAATAAACTATATGTTGATGAAAAAGTGTCTCTTAACTGTCTACTAAAAACATCTGCAGTTTATCTCATTATATCAAATTAAAACTTATTAATTTGAGAATAAATATTTTTTTGCTTTTAGTATAACAATATAACTAGAATAAGACTTTTAAAAAAATAATTACTTGTTTTCTGCAGATGAGTTATTTTGTGTTTCATCATTAGGGATGTACATAAATTTATTGGCCATTGTCTGATCCCTTTAGATCCCAGTGTTTTCTGTTTTTTTTTATCAGTATTTATCACATCCATGGGCAAATCAGCAATAAGCTGCAACAAAATAAATACTTATACTTATTTAATTATTAATATTTTTCAGTAACCAAATCTGTTTTAAATTGGTGACTTATGCGCGGCGGCCGAGCCCTCCCTTTAAGACGAAAAAAGCCTAGTCTAATGGATTCTATTACCAAATAAAATTTTAAAATTTTGTTAAAGAAAATGAAATAATTACTATTATTTTTGTCAGTACGTAGATGCTTTAGTTTGTGCAACACATTGGAAAGATATAAAACACGAACTTTGACCTAGATAAGGAGTTATGTAACCCCAACATAAACGTAGATAATGTCACAGAGAGAGGGGACAATGGGCTGTTTATTACATTAGTCCCCAAAGTTTTATAATAGTTTTCTTATTCGTCAGTTCAACAACTTTGGGGATTTTTGAGGGTTCCTTCTTTAATTTGAGTGTTTAAACGTTTCAACCACTAATTTTAATCTATAGAAGTGGTAAATTTGTGTATCCTTAATGGGGATGTACATCATTTATCGGCCATTGTCTTATCCCTTTAGATCCCTGAGATAATGCCTTGAAAAGGGGCAAACTTAGAATCGATATGTCAAAAAGGGGCTGCTTTCCCGAAAACATCTATTTTGGGGAAAACTTACTTGGTCCTTGAAGAAATATTTCCCCTTTTCATTCGTAAAACTAAAAAAAAAATTATATTAAACGCTCACTAGATAATAGGACATATTAACTTCCATGGGAGGGAGAGGGGAAAAAGGTAACCCAACCCCCCCAAAATAAAGGTAAAATATTTTTAGAACTATCTTTTTGTAAGTTAAGATTTTTGCATTTGTATTTTAGAATTTATATTTCCGAAAAAGCAAGGATGACGTCATACTTATAAATTGTCATTTCTATGAAAGTTAGGACCAAATACTGTTAAGATATATTGAAAAGGAATGTATACCAAAAATAATAATTCTGTATTAAGGAAAATATTCTCTTATAATATGTAATCAATGACTAAACACAATCTATATATTGCCCATATGGAAGTGTCTTTCTGTGCATTTTAAAATCCACAATCAATACAAGATTGTACTCTAAAAAAGAACAGGATATACAAAGCCAAAGACTTTGCGCCGCCATTTATTTAAAGTATAATCAAATTCTAAAAATGACAGTATGTCTTTTTATTGCATCCTGTATTTGATCAATTTTGTCAACAAATTTATGGTCTTGGTCATTAAGTTCTGACATTCTCTACAAGAGTTATTGTTTGTTTGTCCTTCCTTCTGATTTTAGAGTTTTGCTTTTATGGATGTTGTCATCCTTGTTTATACAGAAATAGGAATTGAACAACTAAAATTTATTTACTATTGTACAATGAAATGCATAAGTATAAGTAATGTATAAAAAATAAATCAAATTTTTTTTTTAATTTCATTTTTTACAGTATGTGTCAATAAATAAAAAATGAATGATTTATTGCTTCTGTTGACATATTGCGATCATCATTTTTTAGGTCGGGAGGAGAAATATAATGGATTTGATATAATTGGTGGATATCATGACAGGGAAAATTTTGTCGTCAATTTAGGTTGCTACTTTAGTCCTCATTTATTTTTTACTTTCTTTTAGTAAAAGAGGGGTATCGCTATATTAGCCCGCTGGAAGGGCAATTTTATTAGAGTAGGCGAAAATGTGATCCAACATCCAAGTATCATTATTCGATTAGAAATAGATTTTAAGAGATAAGGCAGCGTACAACAAATTGATATAAATTCATTAATGATAAAAAGTTCCTTATTCTGTAGATTTAATTATTGGTTAAAATGTTTGGACACTGCTAGTAATAAATTAATCAATCAAGATTTGATTGAAAATTTTCAAAGTTTCGTAGCAAATGAATGAGTGAGCATGTTTATAAAACCAGTTTAATTCACATTCCAATATCCTCTCCCTAACTTAGTATTAGGGAGATTCAATTTAATAACTTTTTGTACGAGGAAAAAAAAGATGAAAAAAAAGTAAATTTTTTGTTGTTTACTTTAGATTAGGTTTGTATTGGATTCCTGCAGGGGTAGATGTCAAGAAATAGGTAGACTTGACTTAATGCATCAAAATTTCTTCAACATTTATTCCAACTTGTTATGAAAAAGCCCTGAATTCCGCTACACAACATAACTAAGGCTAGCACAATTTAAAAAAGCAACATACATGTTTTATTTAGTCTTTTATATTTAGAATTAATTTTATCTATTAAACATGAATGTCTACTCACAGAACAATAAAAATATAAAGAAAAATTTTTTTATTCATATGATAAAACTTAAAATAGAATTTATCATTATTTAAACAAATGCATATTTTATGCAAAATAAAATTTGGGATTTTTTTATATAGAATTAAGGAGGTAAATGCGTAAATTTTCTTTCAATTAATTCAGCGATCATTTTAAAATAATTTTTAACATCTATTCTTTTAAAATAAGTATTAGAAATAGAAAGTATAATTGTTAGCCGTTTTCATTTGATGGGTTGAGCTACTCACAATTAATATGTACAAAATCTTGCCAATACCTATAAGAAGCTTTCCTGTAAATGGGAAATCAATAGGTTCAGTGGTTATTTAGATTATTGCGTACAAAATAACGGACATAAATATATATACTTCCTGTTTTCTCCTAGGAAGGTTAACTTTTTTTGCATAAGAAACCTATTTAAACTATAATTGTGAATTTATCAAAAAGATTGAATCTCTTTTCAATTTCAGAACTCAATCCGGCACAATCTATCTTTGCACAACAAGTTTGTCAAGATCAACAACGAGGGTACTGGCAAGAGCAGTTGGTGGACTCTTATGCCAGAAGTGGGCGGAGCTAAACCTCCCAGGTATATAGATCTATATAGCTAGGTATATATATGGTTAGTAGATAGATAGTAGGTTGAGTTATTGCATAGTTTGTAATAATAAACATCGATGAAACTGGCACGAGTAGATGGTGGTCACTTATGCTAGAAGTGGGCGGAGCTAAACTTTCCAGGTATATAGATAGATAGGTATGTATATTGATGGTCAGTAGATAGACAGTAAATTCCTCACAGGTATATAGAAATATCGATACTGGATAGAAAGATGTTTAAATTTCTAATTAGTTTATCATGTTTTACAATAAAGAACTGGCAAAGGTAACTTCTTGACTCTTGTAACAGAAGTAGAAAGTACCACCCAGTTATTTATATAAATACATAGTTAGTAGCAGTAAAGTTCAATAATGAGATAGGTATTAAAAAGAAGGAGTTTTAGGGTAAGTGATGTTAATAGTTCTAATCTCAAGAAGTGGGCGGATCAAACACCCTTATTACGACAGAGGATTTGAACTGGAATGTTCAATAGAACAAAACTTGAGATAAGATAGGGCAGAGTTAAAAAAAAATAATGGTTGGTGAAGTTTAACTAGCATAAAAAAGGCTAAAACACAATCTGCTTATGTTAGAATTAGGAGGATCCAAATATCTCATATAATTATATAACATATTTTTTAAAACAGGAAGTAGGGAATATTATTGGACATTTTTAAGTTGATATATAAAACAACTATAAACCTTAGACTTTTGTAAATTGCTGAAATACTTTTTATTCGCAAAGAAACATAAAAATACATAATATAATTCATAATAAGGTCTGCTTTTAAAATTATGTTCACAATATCTCCGATTTGTGCTAAAAATATCATTCTTACAATTCATGATTTTATATAGAATAATATACATATATTTGAGTTATATAATATATAAATATGTATATTTAACATTTTCCTTGTTTGGTTGTTGTATTAGGGCTTGATTAATTTCCTCGTGAAATAAAACTTTCCATGGTGAAGCATATTTATTTGTGATTTTCCGTCAAAGACTTCATCAAATAGGCAAAAAAAATAGAGCTTTTCAGAGAGAGGACAATGGGCTGTTTATTACGCTGGTTCCCAAAGTTTAATGATGACGTTTTCATAATCATTGGCTTAACCATTTTGGGGACTTTAATGAATTTGGATAGGTTGGTTCAATAAGTTGAGTGGTCTTACGTTTAAACCACTAATTTTAATCTGCAGAAGGAGTATTTTTGTGTATCCGCATTTGGGATGTACATCAATTTTTCGGCCTTTGTCTTATCCCTTCAGATCCCTGGTATCTTTTGAAGTCAGAATTTTTGTTCGGTTGTCATATCTTTGTCCTTAGTTGATTAAAGTTTGCTAAGTTACCTAAATCTAAGTATAACAACCATTTACTTTTTTAAGGAGACGTGCAAATTCCATGGAAAGTTCCAAACTGAAGAGAGAAAGAGACAGAGCTTTGAAAGGAGTAAAGGTAACAAATACAATACAAATGACCAATGTTAGGCCAATACATAGACTAAATTATCAATAGCAGGCCAGTATATATTTCAATCGGCCAATGGTAGACCAGTATGACGTCATTTTTTATGAGCTCTATAAAAAGCTTCAAAATAAATATTTATTTTTCAGGCCAGACTAGAAAGATTCTCTAGTACAACATTCAATGACTTATCCCTTGAAATCCCTGAGTTAAATAAATATTTATATTTCAGGCCAGACTGGAAAGATTCTCTAGTACAACATCCAATGACTTATCCCTTTAAATCCCTGAGTTAAATAAATATTTATATTTCAGGCCAGACTGGAAAGATTCTCTAGTACAACATCCAATGTCTTATACCTTTAGA
>LS046454.1:1153-12564 GCA_900241095.1 Acartia tonsa
CCCCCCCCCCCCCCCCCCCCCCCCCCCCCCCCCCCCCCCCCCCCCCCCCCCCCCCCCCCCCCCAAAAATATGTGGTTAGCGGTACAAAACTTTTCAAAATTTCTTTAACATAAGACTCTTTGAAATTAATTTTAGCCAGGAATAATGTATAGCCAACAAGCGAAATAAATCTAAAATAATATTTGGGGTGCAGATAAAAAGGTCGTAAATTCTAAAGTGTTACCCCCCCCAACGACAGCTGAAAACCACGTTTACATTTCGTGATTTTTGTCCGAATTAATTTTGTTGTTAATATAAGCTGAATTTTACCTTCATCTTTTCTCTTTCTTTAAGTTTCTTAAGTTCTTCGCGTTCTCTTTCAATTCTCTCAAATTCTCTGCGCTTAGCCTCCTAAACAAACAAAATATGATGTTTTTACCTTATTTTTAATGTCTTGCAAAAATGTATAATTATGTTAGTAACAATTTAAAGCCATATTAAAATAAATAGAACTTATTTAGCGAATTTAAGGTCAACAAGACGATTGCTTAAAGTCTGTCAGTCTAGACCGGAATATCTAAGGCGTTTTCTATACAAAAGAGTTATCCTAATTTTTCTTTCACCACATTTTTAATTTATAGCACTTTTTGATGCCATATACCTAGCATAGCAGCCACATTTTTAGAGATAATAAACACTTTTTACAAATTTGATGTATTTCCTTACAGATAACAAGGACATATCCTTCTGTCTGTGTCAGAAAATTGTAAACTCAGTTTTTTTAATCACTCTGTATTGGAACATATTTATAAAACCAAAACTAACCTCGAATTTTTTCTTTTCTTCGGCCTTCTTCGCCTTTCTAATCTCCTCCTCTCTTCGCTTTTGTTCCTCTTTCTGTCTCGCCTCTTCCTCCGCCCTCTGCCTCTCCTCCTCTTCCTCCTGCCGGCGTCGCCTGTCCTCTATTTCGCGCATTTTCTCCGCCTCCTTCTTCTTTCTGAGCTCCGCCTCCTCGCGAAGTTTTTCCTCGCGCTTGCGCTGAGCCGCCATTTTTTCCTCAGCCTCCTTTGCCTAAAAAATTGAATCTGTTAAAAATTGTTAACAAGGATAACAATATCCTTAAGTTGCAAAGCAAGGAAAGAAAATAATAGAAATAGGTTAATGTACAATCCCATTTTATAAAGAAGTGAGGTGATTTTGTCTGAAGCTTAAGATTTCTGTACGAACAGAACTTAGTTTTCCCTTTTGGGGAAGCTTCAAAGAGATCCTGCGGTGGTTTTAGGTTATTTTTTGCCACCTTTTTATCCCTTTGAAGACTAGCTAGGTACTCTATTAGAATTTACTCTAATAGCGGTGTACAGCCTTTCTGGTGGAAAGATGGAGGTAAGAAGTCAATGAGGGAAACATAAACTTATTTATACGGAGATGCTATGCATCAAAATCTAACCTTATTCGAGTTCTTGGCTTGATTCTTTAGCTCCTGAGCCTTTCTAGCCTCCTGTACTCGTCTCATTCTCTCATCTCTTTTCTCTCTCTGTTCCTCAGCTTTTTTCTTCAACATTTCATCTTTACGTTTCAAGGCCTCAGATTCTTTCTCGTGTTTTCTCTTCATTTCTTCTTCTTTTTGCTCCTGAAATTTTATAATCTAATTATAGTTCTAGTTAATAGCCCAAATAATAATGTTGGAAATGCAATGTGTTTTGTATTTTAATAACAAAGAAGTTAATTCTTGGACTAATGCCTAATTATCTCGATTTGAGTTGCATTTTCATAAAAAAAAACTTTTGTTTAACGACATTAAAAAGAATGAATCTACATTTTTTGTGATTGATCGTCAAGTTTCTCTTTTTTGCTTCCTATCCTCTCTTTACTGTATTACTTACACCAAAATTAAGTCTATAGGTACGATATGACTTTGCATGTACCTGAATTTCTTCAAGGGTTGGTTGCTTGGGTTTAGGGTTTTGCCAGAAGGCTAGTCCACTTAATCCTGAAAAAAAGTAAAAGTTATTTATTTAGCTTTAGACTTTAGAAGGGACATAAACTAACCAACTTTTTTACTGTGTATTTAAAAAGTGGATTGAAAACAATATTTTTAAATACAAATTAAGTTGTGTATTTAAAAGCTAAAAACAAAAAATATTACATAAATAAAAATATCAGCCTCAATGTACACTAAAGACATTAAAGGAAACTTTAGCTACAATTAGGCTCGTCATCTTTACTTTGTATAAATGTGAATAAACAATATTTAACCAGACCGTTATTTTCTTATCCTTTTAAAAAACAAAATTAAATAGCCCACCTGGTTTAAGGGTCATATTTGAAGGTCCGTTGCCAGAATTACCACCAGCAATGGCCCTATTGGCAATCTCGATCCTGGACCTCATCTTGCCATGCATAGAGCTGCTGGAGGAGCCGCTGGAACCGCTGAACACAGCTGGGCTCACACCACGACCACCGCTGGCCAAAACCTGGTAATAAAGTCATCAATACTTTAGTAGGACTGGTTAAACTAAGTTTAGCCTAAGAAATTTACGTTTTACACTGAAAATGTATGCTTAATCGAAGCTTTTCTATAAAAAGGATCAACAACTTTTGGTATGATATAATATTAATCATGCTATTCATCTGATTTTTTCATTGATTCCTAGGATAACAAAGTTTAATCTTAAGCGAAGTATCTCTATAATCAAGTTCTAAAAATTTAAGTATGACCTTGCGCAGTTTTGCAGCAAGTTTTCATACAATACTTAATACATAAGATTAATATTCTGTTTTTAAGGTTTTGACACTCTACTACACGTGTTCATGTTCGTTTTTTCTACCATTTATTTCAGAATCTCGTTTTAATGGATGTTGCAATCCTTGTTAAATTACTTGAACTAACCTTAGCTTTGCCAATTCTACCAACAGTTCCGACCCTGGTGGCAGTCTTGTTCATATTTGACTCGGAACCAATCCTAAAATAAGTAAAAACATGAAATTATTCGGTTTATTAGGTACTAGATTCAAAATACTCAGAGGTTAAAAAAAATCACTCTTCTGTAAAGGCTAATTAAGGAATTAAAACAATCTTAGTTTAAACTTTATAAAACTTTAATTGTCGTCTTAACTAAGAAGTTTCTTTTTATATTATCAAATAAATCATAACGAATAAAAAATTAGGCATGATTTGCCCACGTGATTCGTGTTTCATGTATCTAAAAAAACATTCAATAAATTCAAAGTGATTTTTCTTAAGCATGAGAAAAAATGCAATCTCTAAAATGATCACATTCTCTTTACTTTTTAGAAGCAAAGAAAAGCTTACCTTTGCATTTTAGGTCTCTTTTCTGGAGTTTTTTCCTTTACATCTTGCTCTTGGAGCATTTCAGCTGGATGCACACTAGAAATATTGATTTAATCACTCGTTTCAAACAAAAACAATTTGCTTATTATAATATTTTTTTGTTGTAAAATTTAAGTGAGATTAATCAATTGCAATTGGAAACTTAAATGATATTTTAACATTTACATATTATTCAAACCCTCTAATACGATAAAGACAATTAGCGGATGAGTCCTTAGCATCTAGGAAAGAAGAAAGAAAATCAAGGTGCACACTTGAGAAAAAGTGTTTTCTCCACTGTTAGCGAGATAGTTACAGATAGACAAACAGAAGGACAGACATCCTATTTCTATTATATAAGGATACATAATAAAACTTACCCCATAGCTGCAGAAACTTTCATAAGGCTCTTAGCTAATGAAGACTTTCTCTTAGGCTTACTAACTCCACCTCGAGATGATCTAGAAAATTATGAAAATTATATTTAATTTCAAGAGGGCATGCAAAATGTGTTATAAGGCGCAATATTTATTTACTTTATATGCAAATTATACCTAAGTTATATGGGATAATTCTATTAGCTGATTTTCCGTTAAAACTGAAATCCTAGCAAAGCTTTCCATGTTAACGAATTTTTTCTTAGTATTAAGTTTTCCAATAATCTTAGAATTTCTTTTAAAATGAGTTTTTTTTTTTATCAAAATCATACTTATTTACTTTTTCTTTGCAATTTATAACCTTAGTTCACCCTTTTCTTAACAATAAACATAATCTTTGGAGTAGCTTCCACGAGGATTGCGGGTCAGCTTGAAATGTAACATGCAATATGTTCAACTATGCGCGAAGTTTACTAATCTAAGATTGGCCAAAGGATTCTCACAATCATTATCCATGTGCATCTGAATCCTAACTTCATAGAATCAGGGCTACTGCAACAACAACAATCTTTAGACAAATGTTACAACTTACCTACGCAGAGGGTCCTTGGCCTTGGTATCCTTTGATTTTAGCCCACTTGATTCCTTCATAGCCTTCTCAAACAGATGCACACGATCAGCAATAGGAGAACCTAAAAAAAACTGGTTAGTATCCTTTATTATCTTAGTGGGCCATTTATCCATCCACTCCTTGTTCCTCTCATTAATGTAAAGATTTCAAGTAGGTACCAAAAAGATAGGTTTCCATAGATTCAATTTTGAATGTTCAGTTATCATATAATTTTTCTTAAAACTGGTAGGAACTTTTCACTAAGACACATAAAAATGAAAGAGTGATAAATAAGTAGAGTTGCTACAAAAAAGACATTTATATTGTTCAGATTTCTGTTAGGATAATAATCTGTTGTAAAAATACCCTTCCAATTCAATTCTTTATTACGGCCGTATGAACCAAAGGTCCCAAAAGAAACATTGAGAGTAGCTGCGCTTTAAAAAATCATGTTTTACCTTTATACCCTTCTGGTTTCTGTGCGGACAAAGGTTTCTTGGGAGAGTAAGCTTTCATGGCTAATTCTTTGACCCTGGGTGATGCTGTGGATTTTGTCAACTCTCTATCACTTCCTGAAGTAAACAAAAACTAGTGTAATTCATATCAGTATCTTAAAAGTACAAAAAAAAACAAAATATAGTCCTTTATCTAGTATGATTAATAAGCATTTTTAGCTTAGCTATAATGATTTTTGTAAGTGATCAAACATTTGTTATTTATTCCATCAGAAAATACCCTGCTGAGTTTGAAATAAAATCTTAATCGCTCTAGAAATCAGACTTTTCTGGAAAACAAATAATGGGAAAAAATCAATTTACAAAAACAGCAAAACATTTAGTTTTCAGAGGCAAATGAATTTAAATGAGATAATTATACTTAAATCAATTTAAAGTTAATAAAATAAATTAGACATACCTCCTTCGCTGTCACTCATCAAAGCCTTTGTCTTGGTCCTTGTTGAGCGTTTAGGCAGCTCTGGCTCAGCAGCGGCCGCAGCTGTTTCAGGCAATCGTTGTTTTGTCCTAGTCGACCTCTTCGGAAGCTCCTCAGCAGCAGCCACAGGCGGCTGTTCTTTTTCAACGGAAACTGGTGCTTCTTGCTGTCTTTGTTTTGTTCTTGTTGACCTATTGGCTGGTTCTTCAATTTCAGCAACCTTCTCAGATTCTACTTCATGGCCACGTTGCTTGGTTCTTGTGGATCTCTTAGGCTCCTCGCTTACTTCCTTTGCAGGTTCCGCTGTGCTAGCGCCAACTTGCTTTGTTCTAGTGGAACGTTTTGGAGGCAATGACTCGTCAGAAGCACTGTTAGGTTCATCGGGCTGTTTAACTTTAGTCCGAGTTGATCTTTTTGTTTCATTAGATTCTACATCAGATGCAGCACTGGCATAGTCCTTGTCAGAGTCTGTGGTAGTTTTATCCTTCTTGCTTGAGTGTCTCTGCTTTGTTCTTGTCACTCTGGGAGCAGGATTCTTCTCTGTTTCTGATTCTTTTTCTTCAGCACTGCTTGGAGCAGATTTATCTTCAGTGTTTTCGGCTTCAGTTTCGGTCTGTTGTGCTTCACTCTGATCATCAGTAGCAGCGTCTACAGACACAATAATTTCTTCATCTTCCTCAGTGTTGGCTTCGGAGGCTGTGTCAACTTGGGATTTTGTGGCTGATAGTCTGGATGTGTTACTTTTGGCTGAGATGTTCCTAGTGCGTTGTTGTCTTGTACTGCGGTTGGCGGATTTATTCACTTCACTCTCGCTGTCAGTGGCAGTAACTGTGGATTTAACGGACCTAGTTTTGGATTTATCTAAATCTGAATTTTGACTATCTTCACTAGTGGTCGCTTTCATGCTGGTATCACCTTTCTTTTTCTTGTTTGCGCGCGTGGATTTTGAAGTTTCCAGATTTTCAGTAGCCTGTTCTTCACTGCTTGCTTCCTGAGTGCCATTGTCTTCGTTGGCACTGCTGGCAGACGCAGTTTCAGAGACAGTGACAATTTCGACTGTTTCTTCAACAACTACCTCTTCAGTGACAACCACAGGGTTTGTACTTCCCCGGGACTTAGACCTAAACACAATTTAAAATATAATTCTAACTGGCTACCTATGTATACATTTTCTAAAGGGACATGTAAAATGTAAAAATTAAGGGCGAAAAAGAAGCAAGACATATTTGAAAAAGAAAATGAATTTCTATTGAATCCGTTAAAACTCGTAATAAAACTGATGCAATGTGTATATATAATAGAATTGCTGGGCTAGAAATTTTTTGTACCTTGAGGCTCTAGTGATGCCCTGAGATTTTGTTCGCCTGGTAGATTTTTGAATAGGCTCTTCTGTGGAAAATCTAGGAGCCTAAAAAAATGTTTTTTTTAAAAATAAGACAGTGCAGTGGTCGAATCCGCTGTAATTAAACCGGTTATGGCAAAGATGAAAACCTCTCCACCTTAAAATTATTTAAGTAATCCACTAAATTAAAAAAAAATTTAATACCTATTTCATGGTCAATTTGACCTATGTTTCATATTAACTTAAAATGGTCTCACATAGGTCCGGGGATGGTTTTGGTGTTTTTCTGTTTACATTTAAACCTTGGAAGGTTTTAGTCTATTTTTCTGCTTTCTCTTACCATTTGAATACAGAGCCAGGGCGCGACCACTAAATTCTACCTATTATTATTCTATTACATAGGTAATGTATTAAGTTTTTTTTGTCTGTAGCTCAGGATCTTGCTAACCACTGAACCAAAATGGGTCTCCATTACAATGTAGCTTTTTATAGGTCTAAGGAGAAATCGCACCTATAAAAAATATCTGCTCCTCAAAAAAAAATATTTTTTTCCCCTTTCTTTTTAAAAAACTGAAAGTAAAGGGTAGACTCCCCTCCCCTTCTCTCAAGTGTCCCTAGAGGCATCTAGGGGGCGTAGCCGCTAGTGTATGTTATTGTAGCTACCTGTGTATCCTCACTGTTGAATGTAGAATTAAGTGGAGCAGCTGATATCTCCTCTTCATCCATTGATTCTAGGCCCTTGCTCGTCTCTAGTTCAGGTTTTCCACTCATACTAGAATATTTTTATTTTACTCAAGATCAATTACGTGCGTCAAGTTACTTATTAATTGACAGAATTATATGTCAAAAATTAAGAAACATTGAATCGAAACAACGTTAAGACTAGTACGGCCGACTAATCATCAACATTATATGTCCCTATATTTTATGAAATTGCCTGATATTTAAAGAATTCTTTTGAAAAAATAAACTCGCTGTAAATGCCAAAATTTTTATCCTACATTAATTGAAACTAAACATGTTAACTCAAAGAAGTTGAGAAAACTTTATTACCCCTACTTGGATGACTTACCGAGTAGCTTTGCCTCTGGGGGCAGGAACAGGTGACTGAACCACATCACGACTGGCACGAACAGCAGGGACGGGGGAGGCTATGTTGTGACTTAGTCTCGCCTTCTTGGGGGCTGTCTCATCTTCAGAGCTGGTGGAGGGAAGGTTTCTTATGGATTGTCTGAAAGGATAATTTCATAATAAAAAAGGTTCTAGTTCGAAATTTGAAAATAAGTAAATACAAAAAAATTATTCTATATTTTTATTTTAATTAATTTAAATTAAATTCGACTAGCTTATAATCAACTATGCCAAAAATGAGTTTTCTTCAAAAAAATTAAGAAACATTCAATTAATAGGCATAAAAATTCAGAAATATTTCTTGATTGGTTATTAAAATAACTAAAATTGATTTACGTACTACCTCAAATAATTTTAATCTCAGGGAGGGAGAAATAAGAATAATATTATCAGTCAGAATTTTACCCATAAAATGAGTAAGATGATCCGGTTTTTATTACATTGTCCTTTTATTTACTCCTGCTTATTACCTGGAGCTAGCTGTTTTGGTTCTTCTGACAGATTTTCTCTTGTTACTTTCTGTTTCTGTGTTATCCTCAACGTCTCCATCAATTTCAACCTTATCATCAATGTAAACATCAATTACATGAGTAGCTTTGTAGAAATTTATTTGTTACGAAAAGAACTGAAACCTCGCTGTACAAAAATGCTTAGGTGAGCAAGCATAACCTAAAGACTATGACAGTTAGAACCTCAAATATTTACTAAAAAGGAACAAGAACTTTAATATTGCTGTGTCACTGCACATGCTTTTCGAGATTATATTAACTTTGTAAATAAATATATTGTTTTTAAAAATTTGCTTTAAATTGAAAAAAAAACTGACCTCCATTACAGCATTTGTGATTGATTCAGTGACAATTGTCTTATCTGATTCATCCTTATTTGGTTCTGTCTGTTCTTCAGGAGCGATGTCAGCACCTTCAGCTTCAACTTGCTCAGATGTTTCATTCTTGGTGGAGTTTAGGGCACCTTAAAAATTAAAATATAGATTTAAGTAATATAACGAGTCTCGTTACATTTGCAATTAAACTGATACATAAAATCAACCCTTTTAATAGGTAATAGAGCCCTGTATAGAAATTTAAACTTTGCATGGAAATACATGGCATACAATATATAACGTATCTGACATAGCAGCAGCATAAAAAAAAACAGTATTACCTTTTCAAAGATTTTTTTAAAGTTAAAACTTAAAAGGCAATTTTACTACAATTAACAGGAAAGTGTATCCCCAACACTTTTTAATCCAAACAATAGGTAATTTTAAGACATTATTTAGGTAGGAAGATTTAGAAAGGTCCCATGAAAATTTAAAGCCCCGCCGTGTTCTCTACACCAGAGCAGGAGACGCATTTGAAGATAAAGTAGGGGGGTATCTTATTGTGGACTTCTTCTCGCCAAAAATTATACCATTAAAACTTAAGAAGGGAAATGTGTGTTAACCTGAGAAAGAAGTGATCCTTGAGGCCCTAGTCACCCTTTTGCCTCTTGAAGAATTCTCTGAGGATTCCTAAAAGTAAACAACATAGTTTTCATCTAAACATATTACAATGTCTATAGGTAATGTTATTTTTAACAAGGATGAAAAAATCAATAAGTGTCGAAGCACAAAAAATCTAACAGACAGTGTGAGTTATATTAGCAGATGTTCAGTTATCGTAAAAAAAGAAATACAAAGGGATATAAATGCAATACATCATAGAAACAAAATCACAAGACCTTTATAAAAAAAAGTATGTATGTCTTTTAAAGCATGACTGACAGGCCGACGGACCAATTAAAATACATACTAGACGTTTAAATAAAGGAAATCTACACAAAAGTTTAAGCAGTCCATCTTCAACAGCAGCGGAGAAAATTAGATTTTCCCCATATTATATAGTTAGGAACGGACAGACATCAATTTAAATAGTAGCTTTGCCAATAATAAAAATCAGTTAATATATAGGAACTGAAACTTAAATCCTATAATATAAAGTAATAAGCTTTTTTGTTTGTAGCGAAGAATCTCGCTAATCACTGAACCGATATGGTTCTCTTTTAGAGCGAAGCTTTGTATAGGCCCTGAGATGGTTTTAGGCTATTTTATTTTTATAAATAAGTCTGGGTATGGTTTTAAGCTATTTTTCTGCCCTTATTTAGCCCTTCAAATATAGAGCCCCTAGATGCTAGGGGCGCAGCCGCTAGTTTTACATAATAAAACTTATACCTAAAGGACAATCGTTTCTATAAATATATAGGTTACCTACGTATGTTAGGTAAACTGTTTAAAATTTTTTGAAAATTGTATAAAAAGTTAGTTTTTGTCTATTAGTCTAACCCTTAATAAATTCAAAACTTGTAACTACAAAAGTAAAAATAAGACAATTTTCGCAAAATCAGATAAAGATTCTGTTTGGATTGTCTGAAAATTTGAAGAATAATCTAAATGGATTATTTAGCAGTGTTTCCTGCTTTTATAATAACCTCAGAATCTGTAATTTTCATAACGGGGGGTTCTTGACTGCTTTCGTCAGCAAACCTAAAAATATTTTCTGTTTATCTAATTTGGAAATCTAAGATATTCAATTTAACCAGATTATTTTAAGGTTAAAAATTTGCTATTTTACAAAATTTTATATTTGGAAAGAATAGGCTTACTGACAGAATCTAATTAAAAAGTAGCTGATCTACTAAATTATATAAATAACTTACTCTACTCTGCTTGCATTTTGTGTTGGTCTTCTCTTTTTCTTTGACAGATTGAAATCTTCAATACTTGCGGATATCTTTGCATTAGCAGCCTAGTGAAAATAAATAAAATTTTTATAATCATTCATGCATAAATGTTGGTTCAGTTGTTAACAGGGAGGGAGGGGACATTTATCAACAAAATTTTGCGGATATATAATATTAATATCAGCAGTGTCCAAACTTTCAAACTATATCTTTTAACTAAAGAAGCATTTTTATAGATCAAACTTTGGGGAGTACATCAACCTACGATCCATAGTCTTATCATGTAAGATGATTAAAAACTTTGCTTTTAGATCTTGATGTTGATTGTTTTCAATTAAAAGAAACCATAAACACAAAATATAATGATTAGATTTCCCTAATTAGCATTATTATTCCAAGTTATTAGGAAATCTGCATGCAGTGTGCAGGCAAGTTTTTTTTTATGATGAGTAAGGAATGTGGACTGGGTATGATAAAAATAATTATCAATTGCGAACACAATTTAATTTTAGTATTCTTATGGTCGAGTCTCAATCTTACACAATAAACATATTACCAACATATAGCATACAAATTAATGTTAAAGATATTTTTCAATATTGTCTTTTGAATTTTTTTTTATTAAAAATGAAAAGAGGCCCTCTGACTCTGATAATCGAAACTGACTAACAATGCATTGTTTACCTTGGAAGCTGCGCGACCACTTCTGGTTGTGCTACTTGTTGTGTTCATTGTTGTTGTACTGTTCATTGATTCATCTAAAATATTAATGAAAAGTTTATACGTAAAAGAAATACTATAGTGACCCATTGAATTTTTACTAAGCCTTTTGACTAAGAAACGTATATTCAAGTCAAAAAGTAAAAAATATTACACATCAAAAAGCAGGGTGTATATTCTGCATAAGATTAGTAAGACGAATGGTTAACGGACCCAACATGTAAAATCCTCAGAATGAAAAACTCAAGGCATCAAACTTTTAAATTT
>LS046458.1:0-10919 GCA_900241095.1 Acartia tonsa
CCCCCCCCCCCCCCCCCCCCCCCCCCCCCCCCCCCCCCCCCCCCCCCCCCCCCCCCCCCCCCCCCCCCAATTACCTTTAGCTATTAGATTTATATCAGACTAACACTTACTTTATTATATTATCTAGATACTTTATATGAAATGCTAGTTAAATTAATTATTAAACAGTAATTCATGAAGGATATTGGGATAAGCTTAAGGAGATAAAGGTTATTTTTTATTAACACTAACCCGCGACCGTTCCTCAACGGGTGCAATCAAAAGGTGGTTGTCTATTGGATGTTCCTTAACCTAATATCCATCAGTGGACGTCAGAGTATTGCATAATAATTTTTTGTTTTCAATTTAATGCTACCCTAGATGCAGAGGAAAAGCCAAAACAAAAGTATCATTGAATTTTAATTTGAATATTTCATTTACTTAATTCTTTACATCCTTGATTGATATTGCGAAAAGAAAGGGTTAAGTGTAGAAATTGAAAGGGAACTATAAAGAGATTCCAGCAAAAGTATTCAACCGGAAATAGCTATAAAGAAAATTGCAGGGATAATGGGATAGGAAAATTGAATATTGTGAAACCTTATATTTTAATATCAGTATGCAAACGACAAGAAGACAAACACAAAGACTTAATACCGTTACTGAAATTTGACGCTCACTTTTAATAAAATCAATTGTTAGATTTTTTGGTTTTGTAACCTAGGTATATTGTACACTAGTAGCGCGTCCCTATTATTTAGGAGCTATGTATTTGAAGAGGGTGATAAGGGACACAAAAATAGTCTGAATCCATATCAACACCTAAATTTATATATAAAAAAGCCTTAAATCATCAAGTGATTTATGTTTATCCTCCCTAAAATAGATTTTAGGCCTTATTGTTCTAGTTGTTAGCAAGATCTTAATGAACAAACTTAAATCTTAGTACTTAATATAATAGTATATGATCATGTATATTATTATTTATGTATCAATTAATTTATTAGATTGACTTTATTTCAATTGTTAATGCCTAAAGCCCTGAAAAAGTTGATTTAAAGGGGGTTACACCCTTTGCATTTAACAATGTCATGTGAATACTAAATTCATTCAAATAAGTCCAGGGGTGACATGCTTTACTTTAAATGATTTTGCTTAACAATTTGATTTGCCTTCAAATAAATAAAAATGTAACATGACCCCTAATAGCCAAATTTTAGTAGGGTTATTAAACAATAATAATTTTCATAAGGACACTTAAATTAAACGCATTTATCCTCCAGAATGATATTTTACTCGTGGAAAAGTTAGAGGATAAATATCAAATGTTTAACTGAGTTAAATAATAGTTATAAAGCAAGTATAAAAACATCCAAAGTTAGCGCAACTCAGAAAAAGACTAGAGGGCATGGCAATGTGAGCTCATTGGTTTCAGTAAACTAGCAATCTATCTAAGATGGTAGCCGAGAAAATTTAGTATATTTTAAACAATGTCATTGACTGAAGGACAGACAAATTGAGTCGTAGAGTTTATGTTGATTGAAAAAAAAATTCTTCACATTAAATTCAAAATTTCTTTATCTGATATCAGTCAAATAGATTACTTTTTCCTTATAATAGTGCTATGCATTGCCGACGGAACACATTGTTTTTCTTCCACCTAACTTAAATAATAGGATAGAAAATTACGTCTTAGATAGGCGGTCAGACTTATAAACATTTGCAACTAAGAAGTCTATGTCCAAAACAATAGATTACTTTAATAATTTTATATGTTTATTAATAAAACTATATTTTTCAGGTGGTCCAAGAACGAGAAAACAGCATAATGGCGAAAACAAGAAGTCGCGGCCAGTGGAGAAATTCAAACAAGCCAGGAGTTATAGCAATGATTGACCCTGGATGAAAAACAAGAATATTCCTGATATTTGGATCAATTTGAGAATTCGTGAAAAGTTAAGCTTGTACTAGAGATCTTATGTGGAGTTTTTGAAAGAAAGAGATGAATAGCGATAGTTAAAATCATTATGGAACGAAGATAGATATAAACAATGGAAAACTAATAAGTCTTTGTCTGCCTTGCATGGTTCCATCAACCCTTGTTCAATTCTGGAGCCTTCTAAATCAGTTTATATAAAAAGGTAAACAAATTACCTATTCTATGTGCATAATACATGTAAAGATCAAAATTTAGGTCTGGCACTGTTCATGGTAAAATGTTGCTAATGCTAGAATCAATCATTTAAAAAAAGTAGCTTGATGTTTGTCCGTCTGTCTGTCCGTCTGAAGCTTAAGATCTTGGTAACCGTTGAACCGATTGGGCTCTACTCTTTAGGGATTATACCTACTGGTCCTGTGATGGTTTAAAGCTATTTTCCTGGGGAGTGGGACACCCCCAACCCCCCAAAAAACTAAAAAACCACCCCCACAAAAATTTTTTTTTACCTTTTTTTGTAAAATCTCAGTAACTGCTGAACAAATTGGGCTCTACTTTTCTGGGAATATACCTACTGGTCCTCCGGTGGTTTTAGGCTTTTTTCTTGAGGGGTGGGACACCCCCAACCCAACGAATTTCACCTTATTTTTTTGGTCACCTCTTGGGGCAAAGCCCCTAGGGGCTAGGGGCGAAGCCGCTAGTCATTAAAAAATTAAGAACCTTAGAGACTGGTCTTTAAATAAACTGGAATAGCCAACACTCAATAATTATCAGTAAAGCGAGACCGACTTATAAGACCAAAGTGTTCGCGTAAATGAATCAAAAATTGGATAATTGAATATTCTTGTAATTCCATCTTAGTATATTAACATGTTAATGATATTTACTTTTTTCAGGTTGGCGCTGAGGATTGGCTGATTACTAAATAATCTGATTACTGATTAGAGATCAAGAAAGAAAGAGAAATAGATAGAGATCATAAAATCAAACCAAAACAAAATCATTAATTAAGAACTTTTAAAAAGAACCGTCTAAAGTGCAAAATCTTTAAAAATTGGTGAAAAAATTACATAAATTTTTATATATTTTACCAATACAAAAATAAAAACTTACTTCAAATAAAAAACCTTAAACTTTATTTTTTGTATCGTTAAATCAGGGATTATGTTATACATAAGTAGCGAATTTAAAGTTGAAAAAATCATTTATTTAATTTTCAAAATATATTTATAAGCAGCAGTACATTTTATTTGTAAACATTTCATGTAAATCTTATATTAATTCTAAGATATTTGCATATTCTACCAGTTATAAATGTTTAGGTAGTTATATTATTAGTCATCAATGTAAAAAGATATTTTTTTCTTCAGTTAAATATCACTTACTACCTTTGAATAAAGCATTGATGATTGAAATATTGTATTACAACATCAACAATGCGAAATTTAGCTGCAAATACAATGCAATGTCTCGAATTACATTTTGCTAGGGTCAAAACAATATGAAGCTTATATATCATAACATGTCCAAGAGTTAGTATTTGATATAATATATAAAAAATATTGTAGTTTAAAATGAAGATATTTAAAACCAAGAACCAAACATACAATATACTATTAAACATTATCTTTTTATTTATAAACATTACAATTGGATCCCAATCCTGTATTAACTTACAGCATTTCAGTAAAGAGACAACTTTTAAAACTGGCATTACTATTATTTTGAAATTGCATGTAAATTGTAAATATTCTGCAGATGAGCAAATTTATCACATTTTAATTTGATCCACATTTAGTTATTACGTCAGAAATTGTTTTATCAGAAATATGAATTTAATTTTATACAATGGGGTAGTTTCACGAAAGGCATTTGAACTTAATTTAGTGAACCGCATATTTTTCTGGTTAATTGGTTAAACTACATTTATATGGCATAGGTATATTTGAAAGAATTTCAATTTTCAAAACTACGTGGTAGAAAATTGAAATTCTTACAAATATATGCCATATAAATATAGTTTAACCCATTAACTAGCAAAAAATATGCGGTTCACTAAATTAAGTTCAAATGCATTTCGTGAAACTACCCCTTTAGGTCGACAACCCTTTTTTTCTTCAAATGTTCCTTATTTGAGACCAGAATTTGTTTCTGTTTTCCATGTAGTTCAAGATCTCCTAAATAGTTAAATTTTTTAATTAAAACAAAATAAGAAAATACTCAATTTGAACGATTTTGTCTTATGTAGCAAAGCGGCTAGATAGATGAAAAGTTTGGAAAATTTAAATATATTTTTTTTCTTTCTGACGATATTTACATAATACATATTAGAAGTTCTATATTTAAAAGTGCTTAAAAAAGAATAGGGTTTAAACAAAAAGTTGAAGTGTTTTACCTTAGTTTGTCCAATGAGTTGGAAATCCTCCTGTAAATAAAATAAAATAATGAGAAATATGAACTCATTTGCACATAAAGGGAATTATATTTTCAAAGTAGTCATATCTTCCAAGTCTTGTGATGGTTTCTGGCTATTTTGTTAATCTTTGTATACAGAAGCCCTAGATGCTAGGGGAACAGCTACTAGTATACAATGTAAATATTAAAATATTTGACCATAGATGTTAAAAGTAAAGGGTGTTGCACTTTAAAGGCTTCCCTAAACTAAGATATATGCAGATACAAGATGAATAGTACACAAAAATTTTATTCTTTGAAGAGAAAAAACTTGCTTACATTTTTATTCTTTGGAAATTCCTCATGTTCTTTGATAAACTTGTTCTGTAATAGCCGAAGGTATTGTCTATCAATCTCTAGCTCTTGGACTGCAGCGGTAGCCTACAACAAAAATTATATATTTAGTATATTTTAAAGTAACATGATTTCGGTATGTGTGTTCTCCTATATCTTGTGAACGGCTTTCCCTATTGAAGCAGAATTTGTAGGGAAGTTTAGTATTGGTCCAGAGTAGGTTGGGAAAGTTGTTACGCCCCCCTTCTTAGAGATAAGGCACCAAGAAAAAATTCCTCTACCAAAAGCAAACTTTTAGTCTAGGTAGATAGGTATATAATTGCAAGAATGTAAAATTAAATAGACGCAAAGACTCTATTATATAAAGTAGTAATGGGCTGTTAATTACACTAGTCTCCAAAATTTTATAATAACGTTTTCCTATTCGTTGGCTTAACAACTTTGGAAACTTTTTAATTTTAATTGTTTGATTCATGAAGTTGAGTGTTCAAACGTTTCAGCCAATAATTTTAATCAACGAAAGGGGTAATCCTTTGTATTATAATAGGGGATGTACATTGTACATCAATTTATTGGCAATTATTTTATCCCTTTAGATACCTTATTTTAGGTAAGCTTCACATATATCCTATTTTTCTTTAAGTCTTGGGATGGTTTTAAGCTATTTTTCTATTCCATTTCTGTCCCTTTAAATACAGGGCGTATCCGCTAGTAATATATAAACATTTAACTTTCTTGCGTATTTTCTGTACATAATGTTCCAATTTTTTATTTAAATTTCCTAATTGCACTTTTATTAGAGTATTTAATTTGCATCAACTTATTGCATCACTTGTCGCAACAAAGCTACTCTATGATATAATGGATGTTGTCACTCAGTTTTAATCAGGGCTCGGCAGCCGCCTGTAAGCCTCAGGGAAATCAATCTTTTACAATTTTAAAAATCAGCTGTAAGTCTAAACCTGATCCAAATAAGGCAATCCCTCTTGTCAAAATATTTTTCAAAGCATCTAAACCGGATTAAATGTGAGGCTTCGACGCAGCAGCCGAGTCCTAGTTTTAACCAACAACCATAGTTCAAAATGACGTTAAAAATGGTATCTACTGATAGTTTTGAACCAGTTTGGTACGAGGTATGACATATAGTAATACAAAGGGAAGTATCATACTAAGTAAGGACAGCAATAGAAGGCTCGTGTAACGAAAGAGTTTATAGCTTAATATATGTTTGGTTTTCCGATACTAAACTTGTAGTAATAGATATAGAAGGTTTATATCATCAATCCCTAAATTGAACCATTTGAAGAAAAATTCTAGGATAAAAATTTACACACACTTTTCATTTTACTTTTGCTATGAGAAATCAATTGTCAATTAGTTTTATCTACTTATAGGTATTAAGATTGAATTATATCATGTGACTAAGTACAAAAAAATCATCATTTGATGGAGAAGGTTGACTAATTATTGTGCCTGAATGAACATCTAGGGTCATAAATCTATTTCAACATTACCTTCTTGTGCTTTGGTTTTTTGGCCAGCATGAAGCCCCTTGCCGCTTTACACTGTGGTCGGCCGCCAAGTTTAACTGACAGCAGTCCTTTGGTCATCATCATCTTATGGATCCCTTGGAACAGATCTGTCTGAAAAAAAATAGAAGAAAGGTTAAATACAAAAGGCGCATCTTTCATTTTTCTTATTTAAAGTTTATTTACGTTGTCTTAGCCAAAGCAATCGTTTACAGAGTAATCTACTACACACATTTTAAACGGAATATCAACTTGTTAATATTTTTTTTGTATATCAAATCTGTTGTTCCTCTACACTTGTTAATGTTCGTTAGACTGGCCGTCGAAATTCGCTTTTAGATGTTATCAACCTTGTTTCATTTCAGTCACAGTTTTTTTGTCTTCATATTATATAGATTAAAGCTAGATCTAAGTAGTAAGTACAGTACAGTACATATGGACATTCTGCTCAGGGTTAGATAGTAGTCAATTAGATTTATTTACCTTGTTTAAAATCTTGAGCAGTGTGGTTGAACATTTTCTTATCCCGTCTGGAAATTCGGTCATATCAGGAAAAAATCTAAAAATATTAGATTAATTAGCAGCTACTCTCACTAATAAATCCTAAGCCATATATCACCATAAATGAAAAGAACAGCCAAATTGGACATATATTCCGAGACTTTTTGCTTCAGACAAAAACACTTACAACTTTACATTAAAGTTTGTGTTTTTATTTAATGCTATATTTTAGCAAAAACATGGCAAACTGTTTCTAAAATATCCCCTTTCGAACTTTCTAGAATTCTTAACTCCTTTTTGGTAAGTACATCGCAATTTTACCCCCTCGATTATAAGAATTAACCAATTAATAACGGCTGATCTTATCACAACACAATTTTGAGGGAAGTTAAGTAATGGTTGTAGACTATTTGACGGAGTGGCGACGACCCCCACCCCACCCGGCAAAAAATATTTGAAAATAACCAGAGCTAAAGTTGCGCAAAATAAGTAATACCTGGCACCGACATGAAATAGTTTGAGAGCTTCCTCAAATTGTGTCAGTCTGTACAAAGATTCAGCCTAAACAAGTTTAAACATTTTCATTTCAGCAGTTACAAGGTACAATAATTACCTAAACATTTTAAAATTAAAAGAAGTAATTTTTTTTGTCTGAAGCTAAATATCTCAGTAGGATGGGTGTTACATTTCACAGAAGATTTATAAATTCCTTTACAGCTTTTTCCTAACCTTCCCACCCTTACACTAAAAGCTAGAGCGGAGTAACTAGCATATACATATATATATGTATAATGCTGAAAGAAAAAAAAACAAGTACAGTTATGTCTCAGGGTAACACAGCAATAACATGCCAAAATAAGAAATACCAATGTCTTCCCATGAAATCGTTTAGGTTGAATTGACATATTTCTTGAGAAGGGTCAATTTGGGGCGCCTTTAACTTCTAAGTTTAGCAAATGGAAAGTTTTGTGAACATATTTAGGCTATATTTAGAGATGATAGTAGGATTTGTTTATTATTTTCAAAAGTAAGGCAAAACATTAGATATAGAGTAGCTGTGCTACCAAATTTAGTAAATAATTATCGGGAACTTTTACAATTTCTAATACTACTTTATTTCTGACACTAAGAGCATGCCTAAAAACTTTCAACCCAACTACGAATTATGCGGATAATTACCATTTATTTCATATTCTTTAACAAAAACTTTTACATATTTTCATATTTTTTATATTTCCATTTCGTATTCAACTCGACTCATTGTTTTTGTATCTAATAATCTTTTAACAAGGACATTATATATTGAAAGTAGCTCAGCTGTACTTAATAATGATTACCTTAACTAGAAGAATATAATGTTCAGTAAGCAGTCCTCTTGATAATAAGAAATCTGTACATTTCAAAGCTTCGTCATATTTTCCCTGCTCCAAACTAAAATAGGAAAAATTGTTGTTAAAATTAAATTTTTAATTCAGATAATATGTTATCAGCAGCGAAGCTACGCTACAAATATTTGGTCACACAAAGACAAAGTGGCTGTTGAATACTTATAACCCCCCCCCCCCTACCTCTCTTATTTTGTAATGTATTTATAAGGGTATTTTAAAGACAAACAAACAGAAAACGACACACCTCCCCTCCCTATTCTTTTCATTTTATTTCAGTGCTCAAAAGGTACTTTGTGTGAAAGCACAAAATATTTTGTGTTGTTTCATCGGCATTGCACTTGAAATATCACTTGTAACAAACAAAAAAGTCTGCAAGAAAAAAAATATACCATTCTTCGTTTAAGCACAGGGTTGTAAATTAACTAGCAACATTTTTATATGACAAAAAATATACATTATTTAGACTCCAATCCATATGTACAAGAAACTTCGCAGTTAATAGACACAATCATGCTTAATACCACCTGGACTTTACCTGAGAACAGCTCTGAGTTTTCCAGTTTCTGGAACAATTCCTCTGTAATGTGCATCTGCTTGATTTAGGATCTTTTCTGCGGAGGCATAATTTTTCCTAAAAATTAAGATAACCATAGTATTAGTTAGATCTTAACCATGAATTACGTTAAGTTCCATAAAAAAGGTCAATAAATCTGATTTTTGGAACAATGTTTCCCAGAAGAACAAGGTACAATGTTACAAGCCAAGAATCTTTATAATCAAGCCCTACAATGTAATGACGTCCCTATATATTAACCCGTATTTAACAAGTTTGCCTACTGTAAGACTTTTAGATCTTTGCTTATATAAATGTTTTCATCCTTGTTTACATTTGAATTTACCTATCAAGAAAATGTTTTGTCATCTTTATGTACTGGTTGCCAATATATTCAAACTCTTCTGCTGTATACATTCCATAATCATTATCCTTGAGATCAGCTTTCAGGTCTTCGCTGTTTTGTACTGATATGTTCCTAAAATTAAAAAAGATTTATTTTTTGACGGCTTTGGTTGGCAAAACTTTAGAACATTAGATGCTTAAATCTAAAGTTAGCTACCATTAGTTCTGCTTGTTCTAGATGAACCCCATCAAACCTACTAAAATTTTAAAAGGATTGATCCCCTTTTACTTATCATGTCTTTCCTTTTGAAACTATTAGATTTTCATTATAAATTACTGGATGTGTGTTCAATAAGATCTCTAAACGAGCTTCACTGATTATTTGCAATTTTCAGTAAAGCAATGTATTGATCCATTTTATAATTATAAGTTTTTTTTTGTGGGGGTTGCCTCTCCATTGAGTAATTAGAACATAAAGAAAATCTATCCTTCCCCCCTCCCAAAATTCTTCTTAAACTATGTAAATTTGAAGTTAAGATCTGTGATTTTTATAAGCGAAGCTTTTTTAAAAACTAGATTGTTTCGTCTGTACGTAGCGGATAGCTTGTAATGTTAATTCGAGAATGTTAGATGTGTCCATTCGTTTTCAAACTCTGCAAGCTCATGCCTATAACAGTTAGGTACGATATAGGCTTGAATGTTCGTCTTCCTAACGTCTTACTTTAGACCTTCGTTTTTATGGATGTTATCATCCTTGTTTTTACATTGCTTTAGACAAAAAAACTTAATCTTGGTGTAATCCTGAGTCTTTTTTTTAAGTTCATTTTCGTTGTACTTTTTGTAAAAGTAAAAGTTAATAGTTCTTTATAATCAAATTTATTATTCTGAGAACTAAAATGCTGCATTTTAAATTACTTTGTTATTCAAATAATACATTTTCTGAAAATTAATTAAAGCCTCTGAGCATTGCGCGAGCAGCAAAGAATTTTTTAACATTTTTATTATAGTTTATTTCTTGTATTTTTGTGAAAAAGTTTGTTAAAAAGATTTGCATTAATTGTGTGCAATTAATAAGTTGCAAATACACTTTGCGCGACTTTCAAAAGTTAAACAGAAAATATTGTATATCGTCATTTAAAGTTGAGGTCATTACTGAGATGATGACATAAAACTAAGTTCCAAGTTTGTAGGACCTCTCAATCAATGCATTATAAAAGTTGGTTTAGATGAGATAATTCTAAACAAATACTGGTACTTTCAACAAATTTCTTTTATCTTATTCTTTATATACCTAAGTTTATAAATTGTTAAAAACGTTCTTAATATTTTAGGTTTTCAATAAAAATAATGTGCTAATGTTTTAAAAAACTTTTATTTATAATAAATCTATGAAAACAATACTCTAAATATCTTTAAAATGTAAAATTACCGATTTACAGGATAATCAAAGTATTAGTTATGGATGAAATTTTTATTTAAGCAGTTTAACTTTAGTACCACATTTGATAATAGTAAAAATTTCTTTTGTGGAGTATAAGTATTAGTTTATAATTATTGAAGGATACAATATTTAAAAATGATACAAGTTATTTTCGATAAACATTGCTAACCGCTGGTAAATTCGGCACTTGGTAGTTATTAAGATCTTTTTAATTAACTTTGAGCCTAAGGCAGTATCACGATTTTTCCTGTCGAATTTAAGATTTCATTTGCAATTTTATCCTTGCCCTGTTCCAACCCTAAATATTTCTGAAATTGTTTAAACAACTATTTTGTATATAATTCTGGCAAATGTGACTTACATACTAAGAGATATAAGTTTTCCGGAATTTTAATGTAGGGAGTAGATTTGAAATCTGCATCAAATTTTAAGGATTTTTTATAAAATTCGTTTTTTGTAAAATTCTTTATCTAAAAGCGAAAATACATTTTAAGTTAAT
>LS046462.1:0-13077 GCA_900241095.1 Acartia tonsa
TTAAGATACTTATTAATATGTTTGTTCTAGGTTGGTTCAAGCTTATCAAACCCCGGTGTAATAACTTCTCTGGCTGGTGCCATGAGTTCAGTTTTACCTAGTTCCATTGCAACAGGTATGATTAAATTAAATAAATCTAGCGGATACGCTCCTAGAGACCTCTAAGTAAAATTTTTCTAGAACTGATTTCTCTTGAGAGGGTGGTGGTATCCTCCCCCAAAATAGTTATAAACCTTCCCTGGACCTTAATGAGAAGCTTGATTGTAAAGGAGAATAATATCAGTTCAGCGGTTTGCAAAATCTATCGGTACAGACACACACAGACTTACATCCTGTTACTTTTATATATATGGAATATAACCTTTAAAAAATTATCAAAGAGGGTAGGTATTAGCTTGATTTTTATCTTGTCGTTGTCAGGGAGGCAATAGGTTCGAATCTCGGCTTAACTCTGCGTCATACTCATAACTATAAGACGTTAAAAATGGTTCCTACTGCTACTATGTCAGGTGTGCGACATTAATATTTAGAGTAGGGGGTATGTCTTGGCGCATCTTATTACATTGCACAGTTATGACTTCCAGACAAAGGTCGTGCAATCAAATAGTTGGTTGACAGTAGTCTTGCCCGCCGTATGAGATAATTTATAATATTTATAAAAATATCACATTACAGCAAATATTATGCATTTTTAAGGTTTACCTGGCACTTCTGGTCTAAGCGGACACAAACCTGTACAGATCAATACTTCCAGTGCACAGCTTCCTGGACAGACAAGAACGGTTTATCTACAACAACAATCACAGGTACCTATTAAATACTTATAGTTAACAAGTCGGTTATTAAAGGAATCTTTTGTAGTCAAATAATGTTGTTAAAAAATGCAATTAGAAATATGCAATTACCAGGGAGGAAGGAGGGAACATTGGATTTCAGATTATATTTTGATTGATTGGTTGTAGAATGTAGGTTTCTTGTTGATAAGGTAAGGATGTTATGAATTAGTTGGGCTTCTTATATAAAATCATGTAAACCAGTGTTATTCCTCTTAATAAACGACCAATAATGAAAAAAGAAATACTTATACAGATTAATTAGACAAATAAGCTATCAAATTATTGATTTTAAGGCATGAAAATACACCAAAATTAGGTATCAAATATCAGTATGGGCCATAGAGAATATTATATAGATAGTTTTAGAGCAATATAATAATCAAAGGTTTCTTTGTTTATTCTACAAGTTTCCATACCTTTTGTTGTCTCCTACCTAATTCAATTCATGTTTTAAATAGGGAGGCCAGCTGCAAACAAGTATACCTATCCAGGTACAGACGACCACTTCTCAAGCTGGAACTACCAGGCAGATTCTTAACAGACAGGTAATAAAACAAGGATGAATTGCAAGTTCATTTATTCGAAGATTAGAGTAAAACACTAGAGAGGGAACTTGAAGAGGTTGAATAACTGTTTTTTTCCTATCCCAATGATCTTGTACCGACTCTTAATTGGTTCTTTGAAAATCAACCAATGGTGTCGTGACCAGCCAAGTACCTAGCAGAAAACAATTTGTTAGCAGACGTAAAAGGTCATTGGAAAAGGGGGGGAGGTAGTTATCTGTATATACATCTATACTATAAATCTGTTATTCGAAGCTATCAGAAATTCAATAATAAGTATTTTTAAATATATACTTATTTCTTTTATTTATTTTAATTTATTGAATCAATTATGTTGTAGGTTATTCAACAGTTGATAAGGCCTGGTCAGCTTATTGGCAATGGCCAGCAACTAATCCTGCAGGTAAAATGCTTACACCTATGAGAGGAAATTTTTATGGAAGCAAAGAAAGGACACTATTCCCAAGTCACCCTATTTAGCATTTATCCCCGCTCCCCTCCTCCTAATTTTAAAATGTATTAAAATAAGGAGAAAGGGTAGACGGGTAGTTTTTCGCTTGTTTGCTTATTTCTTTAGGCCAGGTTAAGTAATATTGGGTACTGGGTAGCCCCACAGGGTTAGGTTCCATTCTATTACCTAGAATTATAACTTTTCAACTTATAATTTTAATCTAATAAAGGGGTAATTTTGTTTATCGTCATTAGGAAATGTATATAAATTTACCGTCCATTGTCTTATCCTTTAAGATACCTGGGAAAACCCTGAAAATTATGTATCATGAGTGGTAATAGCAATTTTTATAGGATGGTAAACGAGTAATCCTGCAGCAGACCCGAGCACCTGCCGGTTCAACACTTGATCAGGTCCAGCAGGCAGCAGCTCCAACTGGCAGGATTGTCCTCACACAGAAGGGACAGGTAATTACTTGTGAATTCTTCTGTTAGGACCGTTTTGTTAACTTACTTAAGGTGGGCAGTAATGGCTATAGTGTTACCGCAAGCTTCTTTTTTTTAATATTTAAAAGTAGTTCAAAATCAAAAAAGGATTATGAAAGGAAGGTATTTTCTTTTTAAAACCTATTTTGGTGATCTGGCTAGGAAGTATGAACTAGGTACCCTAATGCCGATATTCCGAATTTACTTCTTTTGAGAATCCACTGCAACTCTGCTAGTAATCTAAACAATAACACTGAGATAGGCCGCAAGATACTAGATAAATACCAATCTTTTAATTAATAAGTTTGATTTGAAAAAAATAGAGGATTAACTTCAGTTTTATGGCCCCTTTGGTTTCAGAATGGCTCAGAAACGGTTTAATCTTCTGTATATTAATAAGTTTTGTAGCCAATTATTTCCAATTAACCTACTAATTGTTGCCGTATTGCAGGTGCTGCAAGGAGCCCAAGCTCAAGCCCTGGCTGGGAAGATTATCAATACTTCCCAGGGACAATTCATTGTTGGACCCAACGGACAGCTGCTGAGCAAACAAAAGCTGCTGCAGAATAATGTCCAGGCAAACCAAACAGTCAGGTTGGATACCATTTTTTTTATTTTTTATGTAAGTATGAAAAAAATATATAAATATTTTGCCAGTGGTTTTCCTTAAAGTGCCTAGTCCAGACGTGGATTCTTAAAAAAAAATTTGCCACACTTATCGCTTAGTGGGGCAAATTTTTTTACGAATCCACCTCAGCACAGAGTTCCTCTAATAAGTTAAAAATATTGGGAAGGGTTTAGTTATCAGTTTGTTTATTTACTTAGGGTTAGATTAGATTAGGTAATATTGGAACGGGATCAGTAGGGTATGAGCTCACATTATTTTATTTTTTTTTCAAAATTATAAGGGGGTTGGGGGATGTTAAGTGCTTGAAAGACCATTGATATACTTAGTTTAAATTAGAAAAAAAATATATTTTAGATACATTGCCATAAGTCAGCCCAGTTCCATATCTCAGTCTCCGTCTGGTTTACAAACTTCACAGCAGGTGATGACAACAGGTGTACAAAACCTACAGGTTCTGGGATCCGCTGGAGGCCGCCAGGTAAGCCTTGTTTATCACATGCAATCATTATTAATAGAAACAGAGGTGGTATATTATCTTTGCACTTGCGGATGCGCCGTTAGAGGCCTATAGTAGCACTTACGGGAAAGGTGAGGGTGGGGAATTTTGTTGAAGATTCCATTGCCGATGAGTGCATCTAGATTATTACTTACTTGGTCTGTCAGTTTGTCGGTCATGCTTTTTAATACATTAATCGTTTTTTTTAATTTATATCATGATATTCTTTCTTTATTTATGACAACTGAATATCTTCTTATTATCTCACTTTTTCTGTTTGTTTATCTATTATTTTTTGGGCTTCGTTATTTAAGATGTTGTCATTCTTGTTTAAATAAAAAAAAACATTCATCTTGTCCTATTCAGGTAACTGTAGTTGCCGCACCATCTCAATCCAGTGGCCAACTTATGCAAACCCAGCTGCTAGGATTACAGCCTGGCGTGTCTGTGGCCGGTCAGATGGCCAGCAGCCAAGCAGGACTGGCCAGAAGTACAGCTATCCTTGTCCCGGTTGGCTCGGCCGCTGGACAAAAGGTGTTCACTACCCAAGCAAGAACAGACCAGGTATACTTCCAGAATTGTTGGTCAAAAGAAAATTGATATCTTGAATTTGTAAAATACAAAAGCTTAAGCTAAGATTACCCTAACTTTTCAGTTTTTAAGTGTGTTTAAGTGTGTTTAATTTGAATTGATACAATTATAAAAGATGAAATATAGATTAGAAAGTATAAAAAGATAGTTATTAATATAGAAGCAAAGGGAGACGTACTTAGTTTTTCATTTCATCTAATTTTTAGTAAATACTATTACATTTTTTTATTTAGTTGACAACGACGGTAGCCTCGAGTACGCCAGGCAGAGTAACTGTTGCTATACCTATCATGCAGGGCAATAACTCTCCTCTACTGCAAGGTAGGATTGGCATACATTTTATTTTTCTCGAAATTCTATATAATATATTTTTTCGCATTCATTCGAAACCGATTAATATCCGGTGGATTAGAACCGGTTCTCATCCATGCCAAAAAATTATGTCTATTATATCCGGTTTCCTACTAAAATAAAATTACAATCATAAGATTAAAACCAGTATTTTTGCTCCGTTCCTTCGGCATCTCGGTGCTGAAAAAAACTAGTTTTAATAACTGAAATAAATATTCTTCATTCTATTGTAAAAGAATCATATAAATTATATATAAAACTACGCATCTCTGACCGTTTTCGACAAACTTTGGTAAACATCTACTAGAAATGTTGGACTTATTTTTTTTTGCAGGTAAAGGTGTTCAGATAGGACAAGGTGTGGGAGGAAGTCCTGTTAAACTTACACCCGGTACACCCACATTTCTTTCTTCTACAGGTTTAATTTCACTTCTAGGAATCCATTTATGGTCTAGCCTTATTTTTTAATCATTTTTCAAGGATATTTAATTGTAGGCCAGGGGTGTTTATTCGCCACAAGAATAATTTTGTTTCCTGTTGCAAATTTTTTTGTTTTTTTCTCCTTCCTAGTTTTTTCCAGCCAGGAAATGGAAAAATATTTTCAGAACTCCTTGGGTAATAAGGAGTCCTTATTTTATTCATAATATCCCACATATTCTTGGAACATGGAAAAAAATGTTTTCAGTTCTCTTAATTTTTACATTTTTTCGCCCCAACCACAAATTATTTATTGTATTAGTAACAACGTTTTTTTTAAAGGAGGAACAACAGTTGTATTGAACACGCTTCCTGGAACCTCATTCCCGCTTTCTGGAACCTCCAGGGGCACTGTACCTGGTGTCACAAATATCAGAACACAAGTTCCAGGTATGAAAATAATGAGGCCAGAATTTACCCTACGGTTTCATAATGCAAGAAAAATCTTAGAAAAAAACAGGGTTGTCATATCGGGCGGGCGGTTTTGGGCTGCCCTTTATCGGGTCCTTTTGGGCAGATTTGGGCACCCCCCGCTTTGGGGGGTGAGAAAAAGGGGTGGGGGTTGAAAAAAGAGGGAGGACGGGGTTATTTATAGGGTGATATTCAGGGTTGTCAAATCAGGCGGGAGGTTTTGGGCCGCCCTTTATCGTTCCTTTTGGGCAGATTTGGGCAAACCCCGTTTTAGGGGATGAAAAAAAGGGGAGGGGATAAAAAGAGGTTTTAGGCTATTTTATTTCTAATAATAAGCAGGGTTGTCATATGTTATATAAGCAGCTATAGAAAAGTTACTTTTTATCGGTATGTCTAGTAGTCGAGCCATCTTATTAGAAAACTTGTGATTTTGTATTTTTTCAAAAAAAAGCCGTAGTTTTTCAAATAAAAACTTAAATTGTTTTTTTAGGTATATCCAGTGTTGGTGTATCAAGTAGCATTGCCAGTTCTGTCATCACCAGGTTACCTACCAGCCCTGCTGGAACTTCAGGTATCATTAAATATTTTCAAGTATGGCTCTGAAACCGATTATTATCCGCTGGATTAGATCCGGATCTCAGCAATACTGAAAATCATACATAGCATCGTATTACATATCATTTTCCACGAATAAAAAGAAAAAAATCCTAAAGTTGATACCAGTTTTGTTAGATCGGGCCTTCGGCCCCTTAAAAAACTGTTTTAGATTATTTAATTTTTCGTTTTAATATCCACTGAAGGCTGTGTCAGTGTGCACTGTGTATCTTACTATTGAACTATGCGATAAATAACTGGTCTAGTCTAGTTTTATTATTTAATAACGTAGCTACTCGTTATGTTTTACTTATGGATATGTTTCTAGATAGTTTATGTACTTAAAAAGCGTAAATAAAAATACTAAAGTATTGGTAGATAAGAATCCAGGTAGTAGATTTGAATCTAGTGCAGTTCATGGTAAAATGTTCCTGAAACGATTATCTCAAAAAATTAAAGGCTTCTGAGGGCCAAACGGTGGTATGCATAGATTATGCTCTTACAAAATTTTAACCGATAAAAGAAGGCCTAAAGATAATCTTGAATAGTCAATAATGCACAGTCATCTCGCAATGCACCTAAATGCGCGAAAAATACTTCCCTGTGCATCATTGAATATCGGCTATTCAAGAATATTTTTGGACCTTCTTATGCCGCTTAAACAATAACATGTACGTTTAACCGTTTAGCAGATAGCAGCCTTTAAAGTTCATAGTTTTTTTTGAGATAATCGTTACCAGGAACATTTTACTGTTAACTGCACTAGATCCGAAGATTTTGTCTTTGTAGCTTGAAATAAGATACAAAATCTGGATCTTTGATTATCGTAGGTATGCAAGTTCACTTACCTTTAAATATTTAATAATAAACTTTCTTCGTTATTTAAAAACTAAAATAGCATGAACCAACGGTTATTTCTGTATAGGTTTACCACCCATGTCAACTGGCGTAGTCTACAATCTTACGGAGGGGCCTGTAGGTAGTCCAAATATGTCTGCAAATAATTCAGCACAATCACCTGGGTCCAATCAGAATAATAGGTCAGTAATATGTTTTAACGTCTTAAGTTTGACACAGTTTGGAATGGACTCGAACCTGACACAAGTATTACATTAATTCAAAATCTCTGTCTTATATTCTACGTTTAATACAACGATAAAAAAACAGGATATAATTACAATGAATATAAAATGGAACTCTACTCCCCAGAATTCACAAAGTAACAAAAATAACTTAATTGGATACCTAATTTTCAATAAAATCTACCTCATTTGTTACAAAAATTTCCTTTTATAGATTAGGTATACTCTTAAACGTCAAGAATAAGTATAAGCATAAGTGTATAAAAATGTCTTTTGGAAAGCTTTAAAAGTTCTTTTTTAATAGGTATTAAAACTATTCTATTCTATAGCCGTACGTCAAGTACAAAGAAGTACTGCCCATAGTTCATACCTATCATATTATAAATCTTCCTCAATTATAATAGTAGAGTAAGCTTAGTCATTATTTAGGTCAACTTCGGCGTTTAATCAGATGTTCTTGAACGCCTTGAGCAACCGTGGCTTGTTGAGCCAACAAAATGGAAAGTTTGTATATGTGGGAGATAAAACAAAACAGCAGGCTGCGCCGTCACCAGGTAAACATTATTTTCATTTAATCATTTACGGTCTTTTCCCTGAAAGGGAGTGTCGAGCACTAAAAATCCCCACTCTTATTTAAGAAATGAAAATGAGTGGAGGAAGCTTTTTTCTTATGCTTAATTTTGTGGTTTGCCCTAATCCTGTTTGGCCTCCAGCTGCGGTGCTTAACCCTGCAGACTACTCAGTAGCAAATGTAAACTAGCCTAACCTGGCAAACAAAGGAAAATACTCATCACCCCTTATTTTCAATTTATTTTTTAAAAGAAGAAAAGTCCTCATTTATCCTTCATTTTTTTTATCCATTGAGAGTTACATCTTGAAAAGAGCTTTATTGCTCCAGTGCAGTGGTTAGCCAGATCTTTTGGTTAAGCATAATGGTTATTTTTGCCAAGGTCAATCTGTAAGCAGCCAAGTAGTGTCAATACCTGTCACCAACATCTACAAACCCTCCAACATTGGCGGGACCAGCAACCAGGGAATGTATATACCCGCCTCCTCTAGCAGTCAGCTGGGAATGTCGGCAAATAATCCGCCAGTGGTCAGCATTAAGCCAGCGGAAACTGCTGCCGGTGATAAAAATGTAGTCCAGGTATATTACTTAATAAAAACAAGTTTTGTTGATCTTTCCATCTAGGGAGGGAGGGGAATTTAGAATGAAAATTACACTAATAACAAAAGTTTTATCAACACGCTATCTCATTTGTTGGCTCTAAAACTTTTGGTGCTCTTGAATTTTGATCTTTATCGTCTATAATCTTATCTGTGTAAATATCTTTATGATATGTTTAATCTGTACAGTTACACGTTACAATGCTTTGATGCTTAATGCTATATTGATGATTCTTTTTCTATTAGGTTGTAGTATCTGCACCTAATTTGGACAGTCTAACGGCATCCCCGCGGCTGCTACGCATGGCCTCAAGTCTCATGGAGAACCCCACCATCGCCGAGCTGATCAACACACCCTGTGAAAACTCTGACGCTACGACGCAAAACCTAAACGGCGACATTAACCTGTATGGCGTGAAGCCGTTTGATCAACTTTCAACTGTGCCAGCTTCGATACCATGTGATACAAGTAGTAGTTTTAGTATTCCTGTCGGCGGCTTTGCCTCAAGCGCCGCCGTTACCCCGCCAAAATTCACCAAGCCAAGAACTTTCCACTATCGAGATCCTCGTTTACCGGTTGGTTGGTACGTGGGGGTCGATGTAATATCGCCGACAACGGTTATAACCAACTATTATACTGGTAACGGAGAAAAACTACGATCGTTATCTGAAGTAGCACATTACCTCGTAAACAAGCTAGTCTTGTTGCCGAGCTGTAAGGCGATACGGCCGCCCCGACCGATTAATTCTATGCCAACGTTAGCTGAATTAACGCCGGACAACCGAGCTTACGTTAAAGAGTTAATCCTACCGGTTGTTGACGATGTTTCGCCGGTTATTAGACAAATTGAGACAGACATTCCCACCTCTAGTATGGGATATAATAATCAGACGCTTAAGCGGCCGGGAGCAGGCGGACAAAATCAAGTTGACCAGAAGAAATCCAAGATTGTTATTCTTTAGTACATCTTTATTTTTATTTTGTCGATTAAAAACTCTAGTTAATTTTGTTATGTTTAAAATAAGCCAAGACATTTATTTATTGAATTAAAATTGAATTTCCACAACAATTTTGTTAACCCTGTCTATTTAAGACGTTTAAGTTTTATTTATTGCCATTTCTTAAGATTAGAATCTCTATATTTTTTATTTTTGGTTGTATATCTTTATTATTACCATGCCTAAGTATTTAAAATTCCATATATTGCATTTTTCCCTAATTAAGATAAGTATGTCATTTCTTTACAAAAAGATTAAATAAAATTCAAAATAATATTTATGATACCTTTAAAGATCTGCCAAATTAGAAATAAAACCAGTAAAAAATCTGTTTATTTGTTGTAAATTATGACGCTTTATTTATTTCTAGCATATAAATGTTATTAGATATATTATACCTAATTTTATTATGGAGGTGGTATTTGCTTGGAGATCCCTTAAAACTAAGTGTTTAAAATAGTACCTACATTTGGAAAAGATTATCTTTATCCTCATTATGATTAGGTATTAATAAGCTCAATTTGAATGGATATATAAAGTCTACTTTTTACTGTTCAAGTAAACCAATTTATCACCAGCCTCGCCTCTACCATGTAAGGGAAGGGGGGAGGAAAAATGATATTTATTTCTGATAAGTTCAACTCATTCGGACCAGCTATTTCCGAGATCTTTAGTCACGGACAAAAATAGCTTTATTATAGGAATTTTGTTTTCCTAATATTCAGTAACGAGAAGATATAATGTATAAACTTATAGCTTTCTAGAGTGTTTCTTAGTGTGCTAAGCACTTTGTTTTACGGGATCACCTAGAAGATCACACCTCTTCCGCCTTTTTTCTTCAAAAGACCTTTATTCTTTTAAAAGAAAGTATTATTGGATCATGAACGTAATACAATTTGTTAGGAAAGTTGAAATTAGGCCCATTGTCACTATTTAAGTTTTGTAATTGACAAAAAAAAAATAATGCTTTGAAAAATATTTATAAAAATTAAGGGAGGGAGGGTATTTTGGACTTTGAATTTGGATAACCAAAGTTTTTTAAGTCTGTTATCTCATTCTTTGGCTGAAAAACTTACAGATTTTTTAGTATTTTATATTGTTTAACATTTTAAAAGAACTTCTTTGAATTTATGAAAAGTTTGTTTTATGTTTGACAGTTTTAGTTTTTCATTTCGAAGGTTTTATCTTTCTTTTCATTGTCAAAAAAAACTTATTTATGATTAGTAAAAAACTATGTCAAAATTCTAGTAATTACGTTGTAAAGGTTTTAAGTGAATAGGAAGGGAAATATTTTTTTTATTGACCTAAACAAGATTAGATAGATTTTTCGTAACATTTCGCACATTTTTTCTATCCTTTATTAAAAATCAAGGAGCCGGGATTCAGCAGTAAAAATGGTTTTGGGATGCAATTAAAGAGAAGTTAGTATGTTAAACCCTTTGCTTATGGTTCCTTGTTCCTTTATAAAACTAAACATAAACAAAGAAAATGTTTTGGCTCAAGAGCTGTGAAATATATATAAATAATATGATAATGATAAAAACTAAATTAAAAGGTAATAATGATGATTATTTCAGAGACAAAATGCTGAGCGGAACTCGGCTTGATGAGCTGCGGGAGCAGTTCTTCGCCGAGGATAAGAACAGGCAATGCAAAATATTCAATTATAGTGGCTTCGCCATTAGCCTCCGGGCCGGTTATATCGAAATTTCGCTAGTCACGTTAATACATTTGTTTGTCTAATGTTTCATCTAAAAAGCAATAGAAAATCATTTTTATTCGTTGTGTGTAGTAAGGGGGGGGGGGAATTGTACACTTATAGGAAATGAAAATTCAGTATCAAATTATTTTGCCCTGGCATTTTGGGCATGTTTTTATAGTTATCAACCAAATTCTTTTTGTAAACTCTCATGATATATGATTGGATCTATCTGTAAAACTTTGAAAATTTAATTTTGGGGCTTTCCTTGTAGGGGCTAAAGGTGCAAAAGACCCCCCCAAACACTAAAATTTTAAGTTATGAGCTGATTTTTTAAATGGAACCTTTTGTCACATAAATGAGTTGATTAGCCACCTCATATTACATTTTTGCACTTTACTTCTAGGGGCTTGTAAGCTCAAGACTTAGGTATAAATTTTGTATTTGGGTTTTTTTTTAACTCCAAAAGCCCCTAGAAGGATAGTGCGTAAATAAAATCTGTAGTTACTACTTATTTCAGTTTTGTGAAAATAGTTTCTAATAAAAAAATTAGCTCGATATCTTTAAAAATAAGTTCAGTACTTAAAATTTCAGTGTTTGGAGGGGTCTTTTGCCCCACTAGCCCCTAGAAGGAAATTCTTTTTTTTAAAGTTTTACAGGTAGATCCAATCATATATGAGAGTTTACAAAAAGAATTAGGTTGATAACTATAAAAACAAGCCAAAAATGCCAGGGCAAAATTTGATACTGAATTGTCATTTCCTATAAGTGTACAAACTTCCCCCCTCCCTTATTTCTGTAAGAATGTATAAAGTAAATGTGATAGGTAAATAAAACATAGAAAAAATAAAAACTTATAAATAAATTATAATTTGCATGACCAACTAGACTTGCCATGAATGTGTGCACTAGATCTGATCCTCTAGAAGCTTGTCTAACCAGAAAGTAAGTTTTTTAGAGTCAGTTCAGAAAACGTCTATCTTATAAAACGCTTTTCTCATAAAAAGGTCTAACTTAAAAAGGCGACTATTTAAAAAGAACACATACCTATAAAAACCAGAAAGTAAGTTGAAAGGGTCATAAAAGGAAAAACGTATCTTTTATAACGACTATCTTAAAAATCGCTTTTCTCAGAAAACGCCAAATTAAAATAATCCTTGTCTAACCAAAAGTTCGATTCTAAAGAATCATCTCATTAATCTCTCTCGTTTTTAAAAACGACTATTTCATAAGAATATCGCAAATGACGTCTTTTATAAAAAAAACCTAACAAAAAAAAAAGATTATTTTAAATAACAGAATTACCTATAAAACAGGGATTTAGGTTAATGTCAATTGTGGCTTTTTTTTCTATTTTATGTCAAGGTCAAGTAATTCTTTAAGGACCTAAATTAATATTAGACTTACCCGAAATCCGTCATAACTAAGGCCTCAAAACCATGGGTAAAAAGCAAAAACTGTGGAAAACTTCTGTATTGTTAATTTGCGCCCCACCAGAATAGAGTTAAAGGATTAAAATTTTCAGATTTCTTGAGGAACGCGTGCACATATTCAATCGGAAGGTGGAGCCAGAAGTGAAACCTATTACCAACCAGAAAAGATCAGGGATACAACTTTTTAGTTTTAATCAATAATAAAAAAATATTTAAAAGTAAAAAAGAATGACGACATACATAATTATCGCAGCACAAAAAAAGTGATGGATTAACCAGACATGCCGTCAGTTATTAAAAGAGTTTTTAGTACCTATATTGATAAAAACGAATTATTACAAATATGTTTTAATACTTATAGTTTTGTACCATGTCTGACAGACCACCGGACCAAGTAAATTATATACTAGATACTTTTTGGTAAAGGGAAAAAAGATTAGCCATTTATCTTAAATTGCAGTAGAGAAAATTACTTATCCCATAACGGACAGATGAAATCTCCTAGAGGCTAGATACGAATCCACCAGTGAATATCAATGCTAAAGAAAAAAAGTTCTAAATAAAAAAGTGTGTTATTGCATCAGGTCGTTGTTGGCTATTTGCATGTTTGAATGTTATACGCCAACCATTTGTCAAACAATTCAATCTCGAGGACTTTGAATTCAGCCAGGCACATCTATTCTATTGGGACAAGGTAATTTAACTATACAGTAAGGTATAGTCAGGGATAAGGGATGGGAAACGTAGGAAAATATTATTTCAGGCCTATTTCAAGCCTAGGCCTATTTCTAGCCTAATAAACCAGTTTTGGGAT